>OU015467.1:6681620-6959120 GCA_907164805.1 Brachyptera putata
TATTTGATTTTAGTTTTGTACAAATAAATATGTAACCGCAATGGTTTTAGTTTATGTAAAAGCTAAAGCTAGTCAAGTTCATGTGACGATTAAAAAGACCTTCAACAATAATGATTATAACAACGAAGAGTGGTGACTTGGAATTATCTTGATGCGACTGTTGATAACAAACTTGCTACTTCTAATGAGCTACGGTACTTGAGCATCGCTTTCAATTTCAACTGAAGTTATGTAGAAGAAAAACTGAAGAAATGCAATGCCTATAGCAATTAGGTTATCGATTTGAATTATATGAAGAACATTTTTGAAATTCTGAAAATATATTAGCCAATTAAGTCATTCATAAGGTATGCAATAACATATCAGTTCATGAGAAAAAAGTCCTTCCAACACAAATAATGGCATTGACATTAAATATAAGAGGACGAACCAAAACAAATCCAAAATAGGTAAGTGTATATTTTATCAAATTATTTTTTCATAATGCATTATATTGTTGACACACAGAAACGTGTTGGATGAGCATGACATGATGTTAGATATAACTTTGGAGTGTACAGAGGAGTGGAAATGTAAATGTAGGAACCGAGTACCTATATACCAGACTCAAATCGAATCAACGAGAGAGACAGGAAATATTCATCACACTATAAACGGTCTGAAACTAATAGATAGGCCTATATCTATTAATACGTTTCAAGAATCTCGACTAATTTCTTGTTATATTCGGACATTTTTATTTATAGCGCCTGAGCTTTTGAAAGACTGGTAAAATTACTAAAATACGCATCTTTTGTAGAGCCCAAAGTGATTCCTCTTGTCCAGACTTTCGGTCACCTGGAGTTCGCTCTGAAACTCCAAGAGTTCCGTTATCTCCGCGAACTGGAAGCATTCCCTCAGGAAGTGTGTCCGTCTAATCCAGACTCGCTGGGGATACTAGTCAATGAGATGATCGGGCAGGTGATGGAAGCACATCCTGACGCCAAGTATCTTCATATTGGGTGTGATGAGGTGTTTCACTTGGCTGCCTGTGGGAGGTGCTCGAAGAGGAGGTTGGAAGGAAGGTGAAGTCAATTCATTGACAAGTGATTAGGGAGTTAGAGAATTGAATGTTTTGGTCTACGACTAAAATCGTACACTATCCAGTGTTGAGTTGTAGGCGTATTGTGATGATGTTGACGTTGTAATTGATAGATTGTTATGACATTGTCAAAGAGAGAGATAAATCAATGATAGGTTAATTAACGAGAATGTTCACAAGAATAGCGTTGCTGTCACCAATGTCCTCATAATAATAAAGAGTGGTCGGAATTCGAAGGAAACATGGGAATTCGCCCAAAGCTCAGTCCGAGAGTTTAATTATGAACAGTGATGAAAGGGAGGATATCAAATTAGGGAGAAATAGGTTTATTTGAAGCATGCCAAGAATGCAGAGTAATCCCAATGGCTTTTATTTGATTCACAATTTATGATGATACAAAAATTGGTAATAACAAACAAACTCTCAACATCTTACATCAAAATTTACGAGGCATCAGAAGCAAAACTTTAGAGATAGAAATATTTATAGATTCTCTTCAAATATCAGGTAACCCAATAGACTTTCTATACATCAGTGAGCATCATCTCAAAGTGGATGAAATAAATGTAAATAACTTCACAATTTTGTCAATATATAACAGAGTATCATATAAAATGGGAGGAGTTACAATTTTTGCAAATAACATATGGCTAAGTCAAACCAAAGAGAGACATTATTTCAAAAAAGAAAGCTTGGATAAGCATTTTGAATGTGCAGCAATAGAACTTTCACATCAAATATTAGAAACAAGTTTCACAACAGTAATAATATGCATTTATAGATCTCCCACAGGCTTAATTGATATATTTTTCAATAATCTAGAAAGAGTTATTACAAAAATCACGAGAGAAAGAAAAAATCTAGTTTTAACCGGAGATTTTAATATTGATCTTTTGAAAGCGACCCGAGAACAATTCAAAAATCTACTAAAATCATTCAATTTAATTTATACAGTACAAACTGCTACCAGAACAGATGTATCTAATAATACAGCGACATTAATTGATAATATAATAACTAACTTACAAATCATTGACAACGCCGAAGTAATTGATAACAATTTATCCGACCACTGTGCCCAAATATTAAAATTCAATTATAACAACGAAAAACCACTTCCAAAAATTATAAAAAAGAGACTTATAAATCACAAAAATACGATTCAATTCAAGATTGCACTTGAAAACACGAATTGGACTTCAGTATTTCAACAAGAAAAGTCAAATAACCAATATAACAAATTTTTAGATATTTTCTATATGCATTTTAACCAAAATTTCCCATTGAAAAAAATAAAAATTCGAAATGACTTTAAAAAACAAAAATGGATAACAAGGGGTATACAAGTAGCAACCATTAAAAAAAGACGTTTATATATGATGTCACAACATTTTGAAGACTGTCAATTCATCAAAGATAAATACGTAGAATATAAACGAATACTTGGGAAAATAATCAGAGAAGCCAAAAGGAATGATGTAAAAACAGAAATAGAGCATTCCGATTGCAAATCTAAAACGGTGCAGAAAATTATAAACCAACAAAACAAGAATATGATCTCAGCAAAAAGTAATATAATTTCAAATATGAAAATTCAAAATGAAAGTAACACTAGGCAAACGCAGGATGTGCGTTGTACGATGAGCGAGATGTCTATATAAAGTATAATCTAAAACTCTACAAACCTTGATCATTTGAAATGAACTTCATCCGATGTCAATGAATCTAGAAAGCCGTGACTTCGACAATGCAACATTTTTCAACTAATATTTCTATCTTTTCGATGAATAAAATACATTATTATATTATTTTCTCCAAAACGGCTGGTCCGAATATCAAACCAAATTTTTATTCATGTATATTATTGTTGTGTTCACATTTGTGGAAAATTTGAATCATATTGAAGAGATTTTATTTTTCATTTTTTTCCGCTCAGCCAAATCTTATGGGGTTTTTAGAAGCTTCTAAATGATGTTTCTCAAAAATGGTCCAACCGATTAGACCTCAAAACTATACAGTTCTAAGTTGGATAAGTTTGCATATAAAAAAAAAGTTTCATGTCGATCGGTCAAACCCTGCGACCTGTTCAGTGTTTACAAACAAACAAAAAAAAAACGCACAGACAAAGCTCCGTAAGACTTGAGTGACAATCTTCGCTATACGCTCATCTTATAACAGAGGACCCCAAAAAAATAGCAGAAATTTTCAACCAATACTATTTAAACGTAGCTCAGAACTTAACAATGCACTTAAAACCCACGAATAACAGTCATGAATTATTCTTACATAAAACAAACAAATCACCTAATAATTCAATATTACTGAAACCAACAAACGAATCTGAAATTTTAGAAATAGTTAGAAGATTAAAGAATAAAAATTCTAGTGGAATGGATGAAAAACCGATATATCTGATTAAAAATTTTATAACACACATAGTTACACCCTTATGTTTCATTTTTAATAACAGCCTAAACGAAGGAGTGTTCCCAGAAAAACTTAAGCCCGCAAAAATCAAACCACTTTTCAAGAAAGGAAACATACTGCAAACAGAGAACTACCGTCCTATATCTCTTTTACTATCATTTTCAAAAATATTAGAATCATCATCAGTATACGCCTTACAGAAATTTTTAAACAATAATGATATAGGCCTATAACCGGTACTCTCGGAAAACCAAAACGGATTTTAGAAAAGGAAAATCCTACGAATAAACACAATAGAACGCTTCCTAAGAAATATTGTGAATATTTAGGGACATCGAGAACCTGTATAGGATTTTCGGTGATCTGGTACGAAAGCTTTTGACTGGCATGGATCCTAACATACTCCTCGAAAAATGTATGTACGACTCTTTTACTATCATTTTCAAAAATATTAGAATCAATCATCAGTATACGCCTTACAGAATTTTTAAACAATAATGATATAGGCCTACTCTCGGAAAACCAAAACGGATTTAGAAAAGGAAAATCTACTAATAACACAATAGAACGCTTCCTAAGAAATATTGTGAATATTTTAGACAATCGAGAACCTGTAATAGGAATTTTCTGTGATCTGTCGAAAGCTTTTGACTGCATGGATCATAACATACTCCTCGAAAAATGTATGTACTACGGAATTAGAGGAATAGCTCATAACCTCCTAAAATCTTACCTCGACAATAGATCACAACAGGTAGAAATAAATCACATCGAGTCGGATGGAACAGAGAGTAAATTCATGTCAAATGCCGAAAAGATAATGGTGGGGGTACCACAAGGTCCTATACTGGGTCCATTACTGTTCATTATATTTATAAATGACCTTCCATCAAATGTACCAAATTCCGAGCTATTTGCCGATGATACAAATATCATAGCGCAGGCAACTCATGTATCAACGCTGACGGAGGCAGCAGAACAAAAGTTAGAACAGTCTACCAAATGGTTTGACAATAATAAATTAATACTCAACAACAGTAAAACAAATTTCATCCACTTCCACTCAGAAAAAATGAGGAAATCAATTGAAAATATTCAATATGTAAAGAATAGAATGAATAACTCGGATATAAATAAAGTAACATCAACTAAATTTCTAGGCATCACAATGGATGAAAATCTAATTGGAATGAACACATTAAGACCCTTACTAAAAAACTCAATTCGGGATGCTTTGCAATCAGATCAATAAGACTCATTTCAGATATTTTAACATGCAGACTAGTATATTTTTCAAATTTCGAATCCCATCTTAGATACGGAATAGAATTCTGGGGGTATTCTTCAAACAGAAACATTATATATTTACTATTCAAAAACAAGCCATCCGAATAATGATGATGGTCAAACCCACAACGCATTGCAAGCCTCTATTTAAAAAATTACATATTCTGACATCTCATAGTATATATATATTTCAAACATTATTGTACGTAAAAAATAATTTGCCAACCATGCAAAGGAACGATGAGATTCAATCTCATGATACTAGAAATAAAGAACACATACATATCAATAGATGCAATACCCAACGTACCCAGAATAACTCTGATTTCATTAAAATAAAACTGTATAACAAATTACCAGAAACATTAAAAAACATAACTTCTATCACAAAATTCAACTGAAAGCATTTCTAATTAATAAAGCTTACTACTCAATAGAGGAATTCTTAGAGGACAATATCATGCGCTATAACCCAAACGACTCTCAAAATCAGCTAATTACCAAGAATAAATTTAGATACCAATTTAGAAACAAAACAATAATCATCACCAGTATGTAATTGAAACCCCACCATCCATAAAACATGGAATAAACTCACACGCCATGTAAGGCTCACATGTTCGAGTAATGAAGAGTATTGTTCTCAATGCCTTCAATGAGTATTATTCACAATATTTAACACACATTTTACATTTAAATATATTTTTCTCTTAGATCTTCATTAATATTATTATCATATATATGTTTATATTTATTTATTTTTCAATTTAGTTTAAAGTTTATAAGTTAAAATTATAAACACATTTGTTCTTGTGTGATGTTGCTGATGAAAACAACACTCAAACCTCATCACATAATTATCTATGTTCCTAACTTACATCATTGAGTTTATCTTATAATGTTTATCTTAGCTTAGTCCTAGAAAACATTACTCCACAATGTAATTATTATTTATCTTTTATAATTTCAGTTGATACCATAATAATGAAACAAAAATGTTGCACAATCCAACATATGTATAGATACACAATGTTATAAGGTTCTCCAAAATGACAATAAAATATTATTTTTATATTTTTTATTATTTTAAATGATATCGCCTTTTTTTTAGTAGCGATGTACAATTTTTGATCATGCATACCTCAAAAATAAGTCTGGTTTTTTTTTTATTTTTATTATCATTATCAAAGTAAATTGGGTTTTTCGACGCACTGTTATGATAAAAGATCTAATGGCGTGGAGGTGAGGATGAGGGAGGGATGAAGGTTTTTGGGTATAATGGGGGGTAGGGGAAGGGGGAAGGGGCTGGCCCACTTATTTTAGGAACCTCAAAAAAAAAAAATAAAAAAATTTGGAAGAAAAAGGGGAAAAAAAAGCAAAATTAAAATCTAAACGGGGCTTTAGAACATCACCCTAATTTTAAAAAAAATAAGCACCGGCAGGTGGTATTTCCAATAACTTTTTGAAATTGCGAGAGAAGAAATTTCATCTTTTTTAACAATTCTTTTTCAAAATTCGGTTGATACGGGGAAAGTTCCGATAGAATGGAAAAAAGCAATTGTCATACCAATTCATAAGGGGGGTGAAAGGGCAAAATTATCTAACTACCGGCCAGTAAGTCTAACATCAGCAGTTTGTAAAATACTAGAAAAAATTATAGATCATGACATCAAAATTATCATTGAAAAACGGGGGGGATTATTCAAGGGACAACATGGATTTAGAAAGGGATACTCTTGCACTACCCAATTACATGGGCTTGTGCAAGAGCTATCAGACATACTGGACAAGGGGGGGAAAGTAGATGCAATATTTTGGATTTCGAAAAAGCGTTTGATAAAGTTCCGCACAAACTGTTGATAGACAAATTAAAACTTATAACCAATAACCAAATCATTTCAAAATGGGTTGAAGACTTTTTAAGTGAAAGGACTCAGAAAGTGAAAGTTGGAAATGACTATTCAGATTACATCCAAGTAACTTCTGGTGTACCGCAAGGGAGCGTGATAGGGCCTCTTCTTTTTAATATATTTATTGATAATTTGGCGCAAGGCATCCAGTCGAAAATTCGTCTGTTTGCTGACGACTGTGTCATATACAGACTAATACAAAGTGAGGGAGATGAAGCTGCATTACAACTAGACTTGAATTTAATAAATGAATGGGTGAGAATAAATTTAATGGGATTGAACATAAATAAATGTAAGGTAGTCCATTTCTCCAGAAAGAATAGAAAGGGGGACAAAAATGTGAGCTATAATATGGGGGGTAATAGTTTGGAGGGGGTGGATGCCTATAAATATCTTGGAATTTACTTACATGAGAATTTAGGTTGGGGGGAACATATTAAAAAACTGTCAAAAAGGGGAATAGAATCACTAAATTTTGTTATGAGACAACTCAAGGGGACAGGGATTGACATTAAGGAAAAGGCTTACAAGAGCCTAATACGTCCAATGATGGAGTACGCTGGCTCGGTCTGGGATCCCTACAACATCAATTTGATAAAAGAAGTAGAGGGGGTGCAGAGGGTAGCTGCAAGAAGGGTGCTAGGAAGGGTCAGAAGATTTAGAATAGAAAGAAATGACCAGGGGAGAGTTGAAAAATTAAGGGAAAAGCCCAGTGAGATGGTGAAAGAATTGGGGTGGGAGAAATTAGAGGAAAGGAGGAAAAAGGATAGACTCCTGAACTTCTTCAGGGCGAGGAATGGTTTTGCGGGGTGGGAAGAAGTGAGAGATAGGATAGGGATGAGAGTTCAGAGGAGTGTGAGGGGAGGGGAACAGCTTGCTGTGGAGAGGGCCAAAACAGAACGGGGTAGAGGTGGTTTTATACAAAAAACCATAGTGGATTGGAATGGGCTGAGTGAAGATGTGAGAAGAGCAAAGACTTTGGAAGAATTCAAGAGAAGAATACATTGATTGTAAATATAATTGTCAATTGTAGATGATGATACAGTTGAAAACTGCCACCGCGCATGCGTGCACAATTGCAGTTATATTGATAAATAAATAAATAAATCCCGGCATCAGCCTATACTACAGAGGGAAACCATGAAAAACCTCTGTAAAGATGGTCGGCGGCGGGGATCGAACTGGGTACGGAATTCCCCTCGCCTGCCGGATCACATGAAGCGAGCGCGCTAACCACTACGCTGCATGTGCCGGTTTCATCAATGTTATAAATAGAAATTACAAAAAAAATATTTTGAGAAACTCGGAGCGACTCACGCACCTTAGGTTTAATGGCCTAATATTCTGTAAAATTTTAATTCTATAATAAAAATTGTATCAATACCCACCATACTATACCATAAATACAAGGCTTTTTTTGAATATCACAACATTTGGGCGACTTGCTGGATGTCGCTAGCGCTAGCGACCTATGAGCTGTCCGATCTGGCAACACTGTGCAGGCTCATGAGTGGCCACGCTGTTGAGCCTGTTGTAACATTGACTTAGATTGTAGGAAAGACCTTTATTTGGATTGAAGGTTATGTTTGGTTCTGTTCATGTACCTAGGCCTTCTTTCCCACGTGCTTTTATCTTGAATTTTAATCCAACATATCGACTAATAAATACAGGTAGGCCTAGGCTAAGTATTCGGAGATATTTAATTTGGATGTGTCTAGTAGGCGGGTTATACACCCAAAGTCAGTAGGGCCTAGGGCACCTGGAGTGATTTTATCAGCCTTGTTATCATAGAGTGTGCATGGCTGTAATATTATCCAGACATAGGGCCTACCGTTGATTTTATGTCTATTCTTGGGCAATTGAATAAATAAATATCCTTACGGGATTGAGTGGCAGAGTTTCTGTTTAAACAGTCTAGCCTAGAGCCTCAGAGTGCTGTTTTCACAAAATAAATGTCATCTGCTAGAACACTTGCAAGTGAATGCTGCTAAGAAAGTTGTGACATTGAATTTGTAGTGGTTGTGATCAGTCAGCTTGATGATTGGTGGTCAGTGGCATGCAGAGGGTCAAATTATAGTGGAGCAGACACCCCTGGACAGGAGGTGGTACACCTCATCCAGGGGTGGATCCAGGTCATATTCATGGGGGAGGGGGGCGATCTCACCTTGCAAAAGAAAATGCCATATAAGAACAGTTGTGCAACGGCGAGTTAACGCGAAGCCGGCGACCCGCGGGGGGCAAGGGGGGATGGCCCCCTTTTGGCCCCGCAGGGAATTTGTTTAAATTACCCCTTTTTTAACGCGATTTTACGAGTTTCAGATGAGATTTAGATGACAAAATCAATTGTCCCAAACAACTTAAGGTGCCCAACTGATATTTGCCAATCATAAGTTTAGTTATTGTAACCGCATGGTCGTTCTGGGTCTTTTTAGCGCCACGGGCAAGGACTCAATTGTAAGTTCCCAAAAATAAATGCGCATAGTGAAAGCATTGAGTTTGTAATGTTAGTTACAAACTCAATGGTGAAAGTGAATGCAAGTTAGGGAGGAATCAAGCTCCGCAGGGAAATTTTCGAAATTTTCTCTTTTTAAATACAATTCTACCGGTTTGGGAACTACACAAAATTTCGGGAATTCATGAATTCTTTAGTGTGGTAAGGAAGCTAGTTTTGCTGAATGGGTATTCCAAGAAAATCAAACGGTAATTAATCTATCATTCGATCACAATGCTGTTCGAATAATAACATTTACTCTACTCAATAATGCATAAGTAAAAAAGAATATGATTTATGGAATATAATTAATTATAGGATGTCACAAATGTGCGCCTATATACATCTTTCCTTCCTTCTCTTTATTTTTGTTCTTCCTTTCCTTCTCTCTTCTTTCTTTTTCTTGTCTTTTCTATTTCTCGTCTTTTCAAATTGTGTCTTGCAAGATCTCTTCTTGCCCCCCCTTGGCCAAAAGAAAGTTGGGGGGAGGGGCAATCCCCCCCCCCCCCAACGGGTCCGACGCCAGTGAGCAGGGGTGTGCTAATGATCTAATGATAGAGTAAATGCCTTTTATAAACGCTGGAAGATGACGCGAACCGATCAACAGCTACATTCATGTCAACAAGTACATCTTGCTCGCATGACAAGATCATGAAGTCTCCCAGCCGCGTTTCTATCATTGTAGAGCGATAGATCACATAGATGATTATGTATCATGAATCTACACAATTGTCAGGCCTTTTGTTTCGAAGCTTTTGAATTTGTACACCCACCCCTTGCTTCCAGCAAGAGGTGGGTGTACCCACCCACTTTCGAGGTGGAGCAGCGTGCTCCACCTTATACATAGCCTGTATGCCACTGTTGGTGGTGATGATAGGCTTGGTCAAATATCGTTACACATCTTGAGACTAGCCTACTTTATTCATGCTTGGGCATACAGCTACCGTATTATTCTTCGATTTACCTTCGTGTCGTTACAGATCACAGTTGAAACATGGTTCTTGTGGCATTAGAGAAGACACTTCCGAAAGAAGGTCAGCGAGATGCGGTAGAATCAAATGCGATAAAGGGTCCTCGACGAGGCAAGACATCTAAAACCAAGGTACCTAGGCCTAGCCTACGAATTTTACCCATAGGCCTAAGCTTAAGACTACGTTTATCAGACAGCTGAGAAACGGTTCAGCCGAATCGGTGCAAATATTTGACGTTCATCACGCTTCCCTAAATCGCTCAAGGTCGAAACAGTCTAAGAATAAAAAAAAAAACAGATTGAAAAGGGTTTAGCCTACTGTATGTGTTATTGCCTCCACTTATAGGCCCAATACCTCGTTCACATTACAAAATTTAACTGAAGTTAAGTAGATAACGTTAGTCAAGTTATAATATAAACAGAACTTGGTCAGTAGTTAACTCTAGTTATCTCTTGACTAAGTTTCTAGAACTCAGTTAAGAGCTTAACTGCGATCAAGAAAGCTACGCCCTCTTGAATTTTCTATTCTGAGGTGTCAACACACCACCTTATGGATTTGGTAAGTTTTGTTCTCGTGTCATTCCCTTTCCATCCATCAAAAGTTTAATTTAGTATTCAATATTCAAGTCCTTGAATATTTAGCCATTTATCCTATAAATGTAACAGTCAAGTAAACGTGACAGCAGTGAAAGTCAAATGGCTCACAGCCTTCTAATCCATACTAAGTTCTGTTTAGGAGGCTATGAAATTACGTCACTAACGACATAAGTCAAGAGGTATGTGAACAGAGTTCCTAGTTACCAAAACTCCACCCACTCTCTCATTTATAAAGTTCTGCAGTTAATGTAACTAGAGTCAAGTTCTGTAATGTGAACGAGGTATAAGCCTATAAAGGAAAAAAATCCATTGCAATAATATGACTTAGCGTGGACTAATTCTTTTGATAACATTTCTGGTGCATCTAAACAATCATTCACACTTTCTACCTCGGATTGGGAAATCACAGTGAAACCTCTATGCATCGTTCCTGGATCCATCGTTTTCCTGCTTGTATCATTCATTTTTTCTAGCCCCACTCCCATATAATCAATGCTAAATTCCCTTGGATGGATCATTTTCCTGCATGGATGGCTTTATTTTCCTGGTCCCTTGAAAAACGATGGATAGAGGTTTCACTACCTACAACATTATGCAACAATTTTTTTTTTATTATTTTAATCTTATCCTAATTTGCCCTGAACCATAGTTGAGGTTTTCTTAGCTGCTGAGAAATGATGATTACTATGATTTTGTTTAATTTCTCAAATGTAACTGAATGTTGATAATGCACTATTTTAGCTGATATAACATTGGGCCTATCCACCATTTAGACAATATAATAGTCCCATCTAGTTGACAGTGGTGACACATTCATTGTTGGAACAATTGTAGTTCCAGTAATGAAGAGAATTATTGCAACAATGAAAGTGAAACTTGTGGCATTATGTAAGGCTATCTATAGGCCTACACCTGATGGACTACCGTATAATCATAATAGGTCTACCAGTAGGCCTACCTTGAACTTTTGAGACACTTGGATAAATTTGCTAGTGTTCAAACAGTCACTAGAAAAATTCTTCCCAATTTAGCCCACCATGTACTGCAATAAATTTTAATTCATTTTTATTTTATCCGTTGCGAAGGATAGTAATAAGAAACGCAAGAAAGATGATTCGTTGCTTGTCAAGAATGATGAAAGAAAGAAAATGAAAGTGGAAGATGAAACAGTTTGTAACAAGGCAAACAAATTGGTGGAGAAGACAAAGTTAGTTAACGTGGTACAGACTACAAATGGCAATGATTCAAGTAAATCTACAGGGAATAAAAAAAAGAAACAAGCGAAGAAAAACAAAGACAGAATTCCCGTGGAAATCAAACCCAAAGAAGACACCAATAAAATCAATGTAGTTAGAGAAACATTGAAGGAAAAAATGGCAAAAGAGAAGAAATTATCAGTTCTTGGTGCAAAAGTAGAGTTGAATGGACTCGTTGCGAAGGATAGTAATAAGAAACGCAAGAAAGATGATTCGTTGCTTGTCAAGAATGATGAAAGAAAGAAAATAAAAGTGAAAGATGAAACAGTTTGTAACAAGGCAAACAAATTGGTAAAGAAGACAAAGTTAGTTAACATGGTACAGACTACAAATGGCAAAAATGCAAGTGAATCTACAGGGGAAAAAAAGAGGAAACAAGGAAAAAAAAACAAAGACAGAATTCCTGTGGAAATCAAACCGGAAGAGGACACCAATGAAATCAATGTAGTTGGGCCTAGAGAAACATTAAGAGAAAAAAAAAGAGAAAAAAAGAAAAGAAAGGATGAATTGTCAGGTCCTGTTCGGATAGTAAAGTCGAATAGCAATGTTGCAAAAAAAGACGTTGAAATAAAGTCAAATAGCAATGTTGCAAAAAAAGACGTTAAATCAAAGTCGAATAGCAATGTTGTGAAAAAAGCCGCTGAATTGCCTCGCATATCAGTGTCAACTGGTTTCGTGTGGCGCGCAACACCCAATTTGCTGCCGGTCGTGGCAGATATCGAACAAGACGATCCAGATTCATCGGATGATGACAGTAACGTGGTGAGTAAAAATACTGATTTTTTTTATTTCTATTTCTAAATACTTTTCTAACAAAGTAGGTTAGTTCATTTTACAAGGGCATAACATATCAACTTGATTTTGACAGTCCTAAGTCCTCTTCCTCCTACGTCTCCTCTGCCTGATTCTGCTCTTCCTCCTCCACTTCCATCTCAACTCTTTTCACCACCTCCCTCCATTTCTTTAGAACTATTCTTCCACCATTTACCGCTCTCAGCTTCAATCCATACCTCTCCTCTCTCTTCAGCAGCTCTTCTCACACCCATCTTCCATCTCTCTCTCGGTCTCCCCACTCTTCTTTTATCTCCACATATTTCCGACATCTCGTATTCTGATAATCTATTAAAATATTATCGACATCAAATTTTGATACGGTATACATGTTACAGGCCTCTTCAAAAGGAAGGGTGTCTAATGAGTGCCTTTTAATGACGCATCAACATGTTGGGATCTTCATTACGTCAATATTGATAGTAGTTGGCCTAATGTAGGGTAACTAAATTTCATTTAAATTCAACCAATCACAGAGTTGGGAAATAATTATTCAGTATTCAGGACAAATATTCATATTCGGGACTGTATATATTGAAATATTCAGGACTGTGGCTATTGAGTGATGACAGTGAATGAATATGAAACAAGAAATAATAATATCATGGTATGCCTAGTGCCTTGGCGCAAAGTTTGAACATCCAGTTGGCAAGTTTGTGCTGAGTTCAATCAGATCTGATGACAGTAAGATGACACCCAGTTTGTGATGTCTCGGAAGCTTTTCTCATGTTGTACTTATGTGTTTGCAGTATCACTGACAGTAGGCGTATATCATTTGATTTTTTTTTTTTTAATAACATCGAAACTTGATAGGCTCACAAAATCAATGTTCTCCAATTAAGGCTACAGGATGGAAGTAGGATCGTTTGGACGGGGCACCACAAGGGGTTACCACCCCATTTTATTATTATTTTGAATTAAATGCAATGAACTTTGACACCAGCGCAAACACTGTCTGTGACCACACTTCTTCGCCGCAGATAAAAGTCTTGATTAGACTTTAGAAAAGTTTTGATTATGTTTCAATTCTTCTATGCATCTTATGGTTATCTGATTTATTCTTCTCATTTCTAACCTACCAGACATATTGGCATGTAAGTTATGTACTCTATGTAGAAGACTGTTTGTTGATTGTATAGAAAGCGGAGACGGTGAAACGCAGCCGAAAAGTGATCTTGGCCGAGACGCGTCGTAAGGCGGTGGAAGAAGAGGCTCGCTTGCGTATGACGGAACAGCGACTGATGGCCGCCGACCAGCCTCCGCAGTCGGCCGTCGAGTTCGACCGTCTCGTGTTGTCGTCCCCGAACAGCTCGCTGGTGTGGATGCAGTACATGGCTCATTACCTGCAAGCCACCGAGATTGAGAAGGCGAGGAACGTGGCTCAGCGCGCTTTCAAGACCATATCGTTCAGAGAGGAACAGGAGAAACTGAACGTGTGGGTAGCGCTACTGAACCTGGAGAATCTCTACGGCAGTAAGGTATGTGTGCGACACGTTTGGAACCACGGATTTATTTTTTTCGTATAAATAGGACAGAATTTAACTAAATGTATCAGTAAATCATGTAGGCTACTGCAGGCCAAAAAAGTAAAAACCTCGATCGTCTTTCAAGCGATCGTCTTTCGTCTTTTAAGGGTCTTGTGTAAAATATCGAATTACAGGAAAATTCAACATTGGTTATTAGTTATTACTCATTTTGGACTTGCGGTGGAAAAACCAACGATAGGAGCAGAAAAGGATGAATGCGAGAACAGTGCATCGAGGAATCTCTGAACTGTGGAACCCCTAGATGCAACGTTCCCGGACCCAACGTTTTCCCACTTCTATCATTTATTTCGACCCAACTCACTTCCATAGAACCAATGTTGAATGTTATTGCATGGATGATTTCTTTTTCCTTGTCCCTTGAAAAACAATAGTATATAGGTTTCGCTGTACTATAGATAATGAATGGGCGTCATAAGCGCCACTTTTTCATTTTCCCACTTATAGATCGTTCCTGGCCAAGCTCAATATGCTGAATCGAACCAACAAAATATGCGCCAGCGACATCTTGATACTTTTTGCTATATTGAGATTGTAAAATCGAAGTAATCTAACGTTTCAAACATTGTTTTTCCATCTGTGGACGTAAGTGATACGTCCGTTTGTTACGCCACCATTATGCCTGATAATATAGTGTCTCTACAACCAAAACTTCCTAGCTGAGGGTGTTTAAAGCAACTTCTCATTTCCAAATTTAGCCGATTTTGTGTATTTATTTTGGGTGTAACATCATCATAAGTATCATTAGTAGGGGTGTTCGGGTACCCGGAATGTCGGGTCGGGTTTTCTTTCCCAACCCGAGACCGACCCGATCTGACACTCATGTAACACTGAAATCGGGTTTTTCGTATATCGCGCGGTTTTGGCGCTATTTACTTCATTTGTTGACTGATCCACTGCAACAACTGCTACAAGTTTCTCAAGAGTTGAGTAGAGGGCAGCATCGTGCACATAGTTGGTATATCGTTGATTCCAAAGTCATATGACTCTTTGAAAACAAAGATGGAGGCAAAATCTTGTTGACAGGTGTTGTATATTTGTGTTGACTTGTTTTTTTTACCACGTAAGCCTAGGCTACATCTACATCTATCTCGTGATGAGTGAGGAGGATATAGATGTAGATCTATATTTGGAAGCAAATATAGATCACTTCAATAAGCCTAGGCCAATGCCTGGAGCCAGTAGATAGGAATAGTCCTAGACCTGGGAATTTGCTTGTACAACTGCCTAATCTTGAAGCACCTGTTGAATACAGTGTTTTTCCTAAAACCTGCCCGAAACCCGCGGTTTTTCCACTTCCCGAACTCGAACCCGACCCAAACCAAAAAAACACTACCCTTACACCCCTAATCATTAGGCCTATCTCATCCTTAGTAATAATAAATAGTGTTAATGTGCTTGAAGTTATAGAGTGAAGTTGAATAATGTGCCTATTATTCATTCGCACAGAAACATTCACTGCGGTAAATACAAAATTGACGTCACAAGGTGTCTTTTCCCCTCCCGAGCAATTTGAAAAATGGCGCTTATGCCCCTCTGGCTGTTGTAGTCAGATATTACGTCGACAATGTCTGTCGGGTAACTCGGGTTCTATGTTCTGCTTATTCTTTTCTTGTAGGAAAGCCTGGAGACGGTGCTGGAGGAAGCGGTGAGAGTCAACGACGAGTATCAAGTATACACAAACATGTTGCAGATCTATAGCGACACTCACAAGCCTCTGGTAGGCAATTTAACTTACGGCTAGAGACATGTAAAAATAGCAATTGCTATAAAAGCAATGACATCTAAAAGTGCTTTAATACATGTTTTTCTAGTATATCTTCACGTTTCAATACATTTTTTGTTGTTTGATCATGTTTTTGAAAAGGCGACAAAACGCTATAAATGTCTGATTCCGCTATTTTTAAGCGTATCTGCTATATATACGCTATATTCAGCATAAATGCATTATAGATGCCATTTTTTTAAAAATTATATTAATTGAGATGTAAAAGAGTGAAATTAGTTGGGAATTTCGAAAACCAAAAAGCAGATGAAAATGCAGGCGGCAGATTAGGCGTAGATATAACCCATTGGTGCACAAAATTTGTCTGAAAACATCAATTGATATGTTTCTCTTGTGTGCAATTGTACGTTATGTAATGGTTTTATCAGTACGAAATTGTTGTTACGCTACAGAACGTTTTAGCGCTACAAAACACGGCGTTTCAAAATAATGAATGCACCAAAGTGCTACTTTTCCAATTCAAAATGCTATAAAAAGAAAAAATAGAAGCTATATTCACATGTCTCTACTTATGGCCAGCTGGATTGACCTTGGTAAGCTGCTGGTTTTGTGTCTAATATGTGGCGTGCTTTGCAGGAGGGTGATAAGCTGATCGGGGTCATGACGAGGAAGTACAAGAAGGTGGCAGATATGTGGATCAACGCGATGAGGTTCTACATGAAGACCGGCCTGTTAGAGAAGGCACGATACTTGCTCCCACGTGCGTTAGTCAACATTCAGAAGAAAGAACGTAAGTACTGCGATCCTTGCTTTAACCACCATCGCCTACATGATTGATACGTTTGTCATTCAATACATAGCTTTTGATTGTTTTCGATGTGTTATCTTAATTTATTATGAAATAAATTGGGACCTACTCAATTGGTAAACTTCATGGATTATCAGTAGCAGTTTCCGTTTATTTTAAATATACTCTCAGTGTACGTCTATAAATATTGGAGGTGATATCGTTGAAATTACCGGTATGTTGTGCCAACAATGAATGATGTTGAACGTCTTATCAAATAAATTGAGACCGAGGGGTTTAAATTCTTATGAGCTTTACCAACCCTTCCTTCTTCAAATTCTCACGACATGCTGAAATTGTATTTTATCATTTTTACGTGACTCTTCGAGTACAACTTTGAACGTGTCGGAAATTGATCACAGTATCGGTATATAATTTGTGTGGAATTCAAATATTTGAATTCCGGGTCTATATGAGTGTAACGTGTCAATGGGTCTATAATCAGAGTTTGAATTCTTCCTTATCAAAGTGAAGGCCTTTTGCTTGTAATTAAAATTAGTTTCAATTAACATGACTAAAATTATAACTAAAAATGTAGAGTAAGTACTAAGTAGCTGTAGCCACCGTGTTTCTAAACACGGGAGTCCATATAGCCGCTCGGCCGGGTCGAATCATCTCCCACTACTCTTGGTTGCAAATTGCAAATAAATACGCAGGAGTTGTATTGGTGTCACAAACAGCAACCCGCTGTCTCGAATCATCTCCTAGCACTTTTAGTTGTAAACAAATACGTAAATAATACCTACCGGCACATGCAGCGCAGTGGTTAACGCGCTCGCTTCATGTGATCTGGGAGGCGAGGGGAATTCCGAACCCAATTCGATCCCCGCCGCCGACCATCTTTACAGAGGTTTTTCATGGTTTCCCTCTGTACTCTAGGCTAATGCCGGGATGGTTCCTACAATAAGTCGGACATGACCGCTTCCTTCCCACTATCCTTCCCATTACCCAGGAACCTTCATCTCATCATCCCATCATCTCATTAATCATCTATCCGACGCCATTAGATCTCAGTTATCATAACAGTGCGGCCGCCCCGGTGGCTAAGTCAATTATCGCTAGCGGTAGTAACTGAAGTCACCGTTGGGCGTGGGTTCGAGTCCCGCATAAGGCATGGGTTTTTGTAAGCGTCCTTTCATCTATCATCACTTCATCGTTTCATTATCACCTGCTCATTTGTACCCCCGTATAACCTAGCTGTTGGTGGGGTCGTTAAGCAACATTGAAAAAATAAATAAAAAATAACAGTGCGTCGTTAAAACCCAATATAAAAAAATGAAAAATAAATAAAAAATAATACCTAACGTGTGCCCCAAATAGGACAGTAGTCTTTAAGGACTCTCTCTCTCTCTCTCTCTCTCTCTCTCTCTCTCTCTCTCTCTCTCTCTCTCTCTCTCTCTCTCTCTCTCTCTCTCTCTCTCTCTCTCTCTCTCTCTCTCTCTCTCTCTCTCTCTCTCTCTCTCTCTCTCTCTCTCTCTCTCTCTCTCTCTCTCTCTCTGTCTCTCTCTGCTGCTGCTTTCGAATCGAACGTTTCTAGAACCTTCTCTAATATTCTAGAATTTTCTAGAACTGCTGTGACCGCAGCACGCACAGATCGACAGAACAGCGAAACTTTATGTGTAATGTGAAAACTTATGCCTACGTACGTTTGTGTTTGCAGATGTTCTGGTCATATCAACAGTCGCGCAGATGGAGAACAAGATGGGCTCGCAGGAACGTGCGCAGACGCTGTTCGAACAGATACTCGTCACGTACCCGAAGAGAGTTGACATCTGGTCTGCGTACGTTGACATGTTGGTCAAATCTCAACTCATTCATCTAGCAAGGTCTGTAGATTACGTTTACTTACATTTCAACCCCGTATGTGAACCAAATCTATGATCATTTCCAGCTTTCTCTATTGACTATTGGAACTGCGGCATTCAAATACGCATTCTAGCAGCTAATTTAATGGCTCCGGTATTCAATACTGAATGCTGGCTATTGTTTGTTATTTGTGGTCACCATGGTCAAGGAGCTTATGATCATCCTTAAATTACCGGTATGCTTCATTAACCTTTTAACTGCTACGCACGCGTATCCGCGTTTTGAATACCGCGCTTTACTGTTTATTTTCTACTGGCCGGCGAACTTCAGTTATCGACCTAATTTTTTTTTGTGCTTTGCGCGATCTATTGGCCGAACATATGTACTGCTTGAGAACAACGTCGACTTTCGATATATTTCATAATAGTAGCGTTTATTCAGACGAAAGTTTTGTCAACGACTCAGACGTCAAACTATGATTCCAAGTCGAGTGAAAATGGCCTATGTTGGCGCGCTGGCTTGGCGAAATAATGTGCTTTCTTAAACTGATATTGAGGAACTCATCATTTCTGTGATACGGTCGAAAAATTCTGGGAATATGATCATAAATGTAGTAACTGGAACTATTTGTACAAACTATTGTATTTACGGAAAATAACTCAGCACAGGGGGTAAAGCTGGTGTCAGAAAACTCAGCAGTTGAAAGGTTAACTAATACTAAATAGGCAAATACCAAATGGACATGCAACTGTGAAGTCCCACATGCATGTTCATGGGCGTCGGCAGGAAGAAATTTGAGGGGGGGGGGGGGGGGGCAAAATATCCCAACTTCGAAAATGCACAAGTCCCAATGGGAGGGGGGGGGGGGGGGGGGAGGAGGGCTTCCGAAGGGTATATTTTTGGAAATTCCATCATTTTATGGTGTTTTGGGAGGTTTTGCAACTATTTAATTAGCTCTTGAATTCTATAGAGAAAGAAGACAGAGAATATTGAAATGGTTGAATTCTATGCAAGTAGTTGATCCTATTCATCTTTTTAATTATTTCGTCACACAAAATAGCCAAAATGAGTTATTAGAATCTGATTGGTCTGTATGGTACCCAATATAAAAATTTCCAAAACATAAGAATAGCACAATAAATCATATTCGTCAGTTGGCGAAGGCATAGCCTTGGACCCCAGTCACATCAGACTCATGACCACCCGCGTAACAAGCCATGTTAAAATATGTCGCCGGTACAGTCGGTACTTACAAAGTTTAAAAAAACATCATTGTTTAAAAAAAAAAAAAAAATCAAATAAATTTCTGCTTGGTCCCAGCGGGGGGCAAGTGCACCCCCTAGCCCCCCCTGCTGATGCCCACATGCATGGTATTTCTAATGCACACTCTCCAGTACTAACAACAGTGAGAGGGGATTATTCAATATTTCATTTTCACATGGTGATTGAAGCTCAAACAATTCTGTGATCTTCAATTTTTACTTAATGTTAACTAGTAGGACCTTTACTGTTTTCTCCGATTGGTGAGAGATATGTTCTACCTAAAAGGACTGCAATGTAGGCAGAAGATAAGATATGATGTGCAAAATATTACTTGAACACCTAGTTTTGCTATTTTGTTTCTATTTTGTTTTATCCCGAATCATATAGTCGTGTGTATTGAATCGGAAACGTGGGTCTTGGTTGTGGGGATTTTTATAAACGTGTCTGCATCGTGAAAACCTGACTGCCTCGCTAGTCGTTACTCTCCGTGGCGTCATTGGGGGTATCTATAAGTCTATAACTTACCATCCAGAAATAAAAATAACTACAGTAGAACCTCTTTTATACGATTCGCATTTATACGATTCTCACATAGGTATATACGACTTTTCTAGGCAGTCCCAACCATTCTCCATAAGACTACATGTTAATTTTGTCCTGTTATATGACTCATTTATTTACGACTTTTCGTTTATACGCCTTAATTTCTGTCCCCTTCCTACATTTTCAATAATCCCAGTCAGGTGTTCATCATAAAGTCGTAAAAACCCAAGCTTGGGTACATCCTAAAAACGTAAAAGCTACCTGCTGCACACCTGCATTTGTTTAGTGACATTCTATGTTGCTATGCCATCATGGCGCCTAGCATCATCTCTAGTTACCCAATCAGACGCGTCATCTCAGTCGACCAATCAGACGCGTCGTAGCGCTTGTATCTGTGCAACAGCTGATAGAAAGTTCACTCTTGTTGTGAACTTGCCCGTATTTTCGTCAATGGCGAGTGGTAAAGGATTTTGGGAACAATAACAGTGGTATTATTGAAAGTGAATTAGCATCAGTTGGAGGCATTTTGGCTCAAAACAATGAAAATTACCGCAGAGGTGCGCAAGATGGTGACTTGTAGTCATAGATAAAGTAGTAGGCCTATTTGTTTGTGTCTTGATAAAACCTGATACCTTGTTGAAACATGCCATTTTTTCTATTCATCATATTTCATACGATTATCCATTTATACAATTTTCCGTTTATACGATTTTTTTCCTGAGTCCCCTTAAAATCGTATAAAATAGGTTCTACTGTACCAACGTGGAGATACAGCCGTGCTGTTTTGTATGAAATATTCATATTTGGAAAGTACAGGTACATGTATATAAGAATTGGGTAAAAGGGAAAGAGACCAGCAGCTTACCAAGGTTCACAAGTAGATAGGACGACTTGTGGTGGTGTTGCAGCCGTTGAGAGAGCACATAGAGATGAAGTAACACAAGATTTTGACGTTTCGGCTGTTGCCTTTATCACTGTAGAGTAGGTAGTGATAAAGGCAATAGCCGAAACGTCAAAATCTTGTGTTACTTCATTTCTATGTGCTCTATCAACGGCTGCAATACCACCATAAGTAGGCATATCTACTTGTGAAAGCTGCTGTTCTCTCTTTCCCTTTTACCCAATTCATATATTAAGCGCCGCCCCGGTGGCCAAGTCGATTATCGCTAGCGGTAGTAACTGAAGTCACCGTTGGGCGTGGGTTCGAGTCCCGCATAAGGCATGGGTTTTTGTAAACGTCCTTTCACCTATCATCACTTCATCGTTTCATTACCACCTGCTCATTCGTACCCCCGTATAACCTAGCTGTTGGTGGGGTCGTTAAGCAGCATTGAAAAAAAAAAACATATATTAAGCCTTAGGTTATTTTCCTATACACACTGTACATGTATATAAGTTTCACATTCTACGGTAGTTTCTAAATCCAGATATAATGCTTGGGATGGTACCTAAACATTGCATATGATTTTATAACCTTACTTTATTTCCATTGTTTTGATATCTCACTGGGAACGCGCAGTTGCTGGGTAAAGTTAGGTTCCCATGACGTTTTTTTCACGTCCCGTCCGTCAAAACTTCGGCCGACGTCAACGTTCAACCAATCACGCGCAAGAAAAAGCAACGGTGGGAGGCATCGATTTTTCCCCGTCCAAATAGAGCCAACTCCAACTTTTGACGTCGGCCGGCGCGGGACGATTTACGGAAGTCGTGTCCAGTACCAACAATCGAATGTAGGATCGCATCGTCGCATTTCCGTTTTATTTCGATATTACTGTTTTATAATCGCGCGCAAAATCACACGCTGTTTTGTATTTTGAGGTTAAACACAATTATTCATTTTTAATCATGAGTTTCTATCCTGAAATACTCGTCGAGGCAATTCGATAATTTCTCTCTCTCTCTCTCTCTCTCTCTCTCTCTCTCTCTCTCTCTCTCTCTCTCCTCTCTCTCCTATCTCTACTCTCTCTCCTCTCTCTCTCTCTCTCTCTCTCTCTCTCTCTCTCTCTCTCTCTCTCTCTCTCTCTCTCTCTCTCTCTCTCTCTCTCTCTCTCTCTCTCTCTCTCTCTCTCTCTCTCTCTCTCTCTCTCTCTCTCTCTCTCTCTCTCTATCTCTCTCTTTCTCTCTCTCTCTCTCTATCTCTCTCTCTATCTCTCTATCTCTCTGTCTCTATCTCTCTGTTCCATCATCTTTCTTTCGATCTCGCATGCATACTTCTTCCTCTACTCTCCTCTTTCTTTCTCTCTTACATCCACTGCTGTTGGATCCAACTTGAGATACTTGATATAATTATGTTACGGTGTGTAATATATGTGTTGAACTACAAGACAAATGCAATTATTACCATTAGAGAATAGAGATATCTCGCGTAAGAATTAGGAACAGTCGTATACACTTATTTTACTAACAAGTGGCATACTGTTGTCTAGTGTCTCGCTCATGGATGGGCACATATACAAAGTGTATCTTGGTTACAAAAGATTTAAAAATCTTTATTCGATCTCCGCCCATGCAGGGCCGGCCCGTGGGCTGGGCGACCCGGGCGGCTGCCCAGGGCGCAACATTTCCAGGGGCGCAAAAATATACTGGCGCTTTAATGGCAAAATACGTTCTTGAATTATATATGAATTAAATACGACTATCGATTTGAATAATCTCTCCACATCAATAGAAGATTATAGTTGCTTAGCGCGAACTAGCGCTATCCAGGACGTTTTCCACATTGCGTTCACACAAAAGAATCCATGACTTCCGGAAATTTCGTGTAGTTCTCGAAACACGTAGAGTCGTATATAAAAAAAAAAACATTTCAAAAATTTCCTTGCGGGGCTTCATACCTTCTTCACTTGCATTCACTTTCACTATGCACACGTAGTTTGGGGGCTCACAATTGAGTCCTTGCCCGGGGAATGGGACTCTGTAGGAACAGTAGGGCCAGCTACATGTGATTAGCAAATATCAGTTAGACATCTCTAGTTCCATTAAAAAATTAATTTGGACATCTAAATCTCATCTGAAACACGTTAAACCATATTGAAAAAGGTGTTATTTTTTTAAAATCCCTGCGGGGCCAGAAGGGGGCCTTCCCCCCTTGCCCCCCGCGGGTCACCGGCTTCGCATCAACGGGCCTTTGCACCACTGTTCGTGTAAGACATTTTCTTTTCCACTAATATCCCCTGCCCCCTTCCATCACCATCGCGATCGGCAAACTAGGATCGCGTATCGTCTCAAGCTTCGCCCTCGAATTTATAAAATCTACTCATATGTCGCCCAGGGCGCAAAAACATCACGAGCCGGGCCTGCCGGCCCATGTACATTGGGTTGCATTGTTAGACACAGAATAACAATTGAATTTAAAATAAAATTGATAAGAACACACACAAAAATTAAATGTTGAAGATGAAGCTAAATTGAGACTAAGATAATGAAGCTAATTTTGACTGTATAAATGATTTCTGAGAATTATAATTGAATCGCGTAATACGCTTAATACTCCCTTCAAAACCCTAAAAGATATAAGATACATTTCTAAAAGTCTAAACGATCGATACAAGGTACTGCTGTTTTTTCAACTATTAACAAACCAATTAGTGACAACGTGAAACGGACAGTTTTGAGTGATAATTAGGAAAACCAATTTACGAATAACATGTCGATCTGTGTTCATATACTTATCGAAAAGTATTTGTGGGCGTGTGTAACTATTGAAGAATTGAAATAAAAGTGTTCACTTTGGCCATGAAAATTCGTCACGCGATGAAGAGTTGCAGATACATTTCAATTGTTAGAAAGATACAAGCTGGTATCCGAATCTCCAGACACTTCAAAATGCACATATATCCAAGATACTATACCCATCTGACTATATGACATATAATAAAGAGATGGGTAGTATCCGAGCTCAAGGTCTGACGCCTTTCAAATGAGTCATTCTTCAAGACTAGGAAAACGCCATATATGCGTTGTTAGACGAGCGAATAGTAATAGTATGGGTGAAAATGGGTAAAAACTGCTTCGAGTGGTACCAATTTAGCACATTTTAAGTTTTTTCTTCAAAATGGTCGACCCGATCAAGCTGAAACTTTTTAGAAATGTGTATCAAAATGTAATTCAACTTCACGCAAAATTTTATTTTTTTGGAAAATATATATTTT
Organism: Brachyptera putata; assembly: GCA_907164805.1. Lineage (NCBI taxonomy): Eukaryota > Metazoa > Arthropoda > Insecta > Plecoptera > Taeniopterygidae > Brachyptera > Brachyptera putata. The sequence continues at coordinate 6,706,351 of OU015467.1, forward strand.
TTTCCGCTATGTTATTCTAATAAGTATTTTTGAAATATCTAAAATTCATGAAAAAAAAAATACCCCCCGATAATGCCACAAAACTATACAGATCTAAGTTAGATGAGGAACATAGATTTGAAGTTTTGAGATCTAGATTTGAGACTTTAGATTTTAGGTAGAAGTTTGGGTAGAAGTTTGGCTTTAGGTAGAAGTTTGACCTGTGGAGAACCGACACAAAAACATATTAAAAAAAAAAAAAAACGAACACCAATTTTTTTCAGTATGTCTAATTGAATCCTCGCTAAAGCTCGTCTAATTGAAACCTCGATTTGCCACTAACCTGAAATCTCTCAACAAGTCCCTGTATGTGTGTGTGTGTGTGCGTGTTTGTGGAGGTTGGTTCCTAATCTAGCATATTTAATTATCATCAAATAAACTGTAGAGAAACAAGTCGCAGATAATTAGATGAGCGTAGCGAAGATTTTCACTCAAGTCTTACGGAGCTTTGTCTGTGCGTTTTTTTGTTTTTTTGTTTGTTTGTACACACTGCACAAGGCGCAGGGTTTGACCGATCGACATGAAACTTTTTTTTTATGCAAACTTATCCAACTTAGAACTGTATAGTTTTGAGGTCTAATCGGTTGGACCATTTTTGAGAAACATCATTCAGAAGTTTCTAAAAACCCCATAAGATTTGGCTGAGCGGAAAAAAATGAAAAATAAAATCTCTTCAATATGATTCAAATTTTCCACAAATGTGAACACAAGAATAATATACATGAATAAAAATTTGGTTTGATATTCGGACCAGCCGTTTTGGAGAAAATAATATAATAAATGTATTTTATTCATCAAAAAGATAGAAATATTAGTTGAAAAATGTTGCATTGTCGAAGTCACGGCTTTCTAGATTCATTGACATCGGATGAAGTTCATTTCAAATGATCAAGGTTTGTAGAGTTTTCGATTATACTTTATATAGACATCTCGCTCATCGTACAACGCACATCCTGCGTTTGCTTAGTTTATTGAATCATTTCTTTGTCAATATAATGGTTGTAAAAAGATCACGTGCTAAATAGCCAAGTTCCTTCTCTATTTCACCTGATAAAACTTATTCTCTACACGTGGGTAGAAAATAATACCAACAATGGAACACAAAACGCATGTGAAAAGTGAAATCATGTACTGTATGTACAAGTGCATACAACTTTCCATTATTTGATATTTATATGGTATTATTATAAACAAGTGAAATAATTAATTGTACTTATTCTACTGTCACCTGAATTTCTAGCATTGAGATTGATGGTTTGAACACTTAGATGAAAGATTAGACAACATAAGGCTGGCAAAGTGTTGATAAATGCATGAAGACTGACCAGTAAACTGCAGTTGTTAGACCTTGACTTTGTACGGGAAATTGCCAACAATTTCGTCCAATCCAAATCATAATAAGAGCCGATTGTACCAACTGATGATTAAATATTAATTAGTTGATCATTACTTAAGGTACAAAAATAACATAGGTAACCAAGGGTGATAACAAGTTAATTTGCTAATTTTTGCGCAATTCACTAATCATCACTTGGTACAACCGGCTCTTAGTCTATTAATACATCATTTACGAGGGGTTAACAACTCTTGAAATCAGGTGTACACTTGCCATGAAATCCCCTTGAAATCACCTGAAATCCCTGAAATCCCTGAAATCACTTGAAGTCCCTGAAATCCCTGGAAATCACTTGAAATCCCTGAAATCCCTTGAAATCACTCGACATCCGTGAAATTATCTGAAATCCCTGAAATCATCTGAAATCACCTGAAATCCCTGAAATCACTTGAAATTCTTGAAATCTGAAATCAGGTGTACACCAAATTTTCGAGTTGTAAACCCCTCGATCATTTATTTCATATTATTTCTGTATCTATTTTGTACTAGGAACACTGTGCATAATTATATATTTTTCGTGTTTTTAGATGGGTGAGATAATGTATGAAATGTAATCGAAATCTATGCACCTTATTTTGAAACTATCAAGTCTAGTCAATCACTGCTTTCGTTTGTTGCAGTTCTAAATTCTAATTAGCCTTTTGCTTATTTTATGGCTTTTATACTGTTCTAGATTCTTCCCTGTAAAACGACTGGTCCGATTTTGTAACAAATTGTAACAATGTTCAGGCCTATCATTCGTGTTTATATTTAGTAAAAAATTCAAATTTTTCGAAGAGTTTATTTCCCACAATTTCTCCCCTCCGAGATATTCTTATGGGGTTTCAGAAAATTCCGGATGATATTTATTTTCCTGAAAAGTAGTACAACTATCTTCAATCGGAAATTACTCTACCAAGTTAGGTTTATTTTAGATGAGCGTAGCGAAGATTTTCACTCAACTCTTACGGAACTTTGTCTGTGCGTTTTTTTTTTTTTTTTTTTTTTTTTTTGTAAGCACTGCACAGGTCGCAGGGTTTGACCGATCGACATGATTTTTTTTTTATATACGCAAACTCATCCAACTTAGAACTGTATAGTTTTGAGGTCTAATCGGTTGGACCATTTTTGAGAATAATCATTTAGAAGTTTCTAAAAACCCCATAAGATTTGGCTGAGCGGAAAAAATTTAAAAATAAAATCTCTTCAATATGATTCAAATTTTCCACAAATGTGAACACAAGAATAATATACGTGAATAAAAATTTGGTTTGATATTCGGACCAGCCATTTTGGAGGAAATAATATAATAAATGTATTTTATTCATCGAAAAGATAGAAATATCAGTTGAAAAATGTTGCATTGTCGAAGTCACGGCTTTCTAGATTCATTGACATCGGATGATGTTCATTTCAAATGATCAAGGTTTGTAGAGTTTTCGATTATACTTTATATAGACATCTCGCTCATCGTACAACGCACATCCTGCGTTTGCCTAGTCACATTTAAAAAAAATTGATGTGAGGTGCGCGCACAAAAATAACGATAAAACACTCGAAATTTATTTTCAAAGTAAGATCAAATAGTCTCCGCTTACACGCGCCTAGCTCTCAAACGGCGTAATATTTTGTTGGTAACCGTAATTGTTTCAATGTTACATAAAAAAAACGCCTTATAAAAATACCCGATATTTTCAGTTTTCCTCTAGCCATATATGAAAATAACTCGCTATTATTTTTAGCTCCGCATACATTTGAAATGATGACAATTGGATATCTAGTTACTTCTTGACTGGTTCAACTCGTTATGCTGCAAAATTATTGTCGATTATATTTACATTGGATTTAGCGACGCGCTGCAATGATGACTACGATCTATTGGTATCGGCCTGAATTAGATGATGAGATGAAAGGTTACACTTTATTAGGTTTTTGGTACAGTAGGAAGGAAGCAGTCATGGCATTGCATTGAGGAACCATCCGAATAACATCATTGTGAAACCGACGATAAACCCTGGCAGGATGGTCTACCATGACGGGAATCGAACCCCGGTTCCTGAATTGGCACTAGCGAAGTATCCACTTGTCTCGGGCTTCAATGATTGTCAAGTATTTTTCTACCATTTCCAACCAACGCAACACTTGTCTTGCGAGGGGTTAACAACTCCTGAAATCCGGTGTACACTTGCCATGAAATTCCCTTGAAATCTCCTTGAAATCCCTGAAATCTCTTGAAAGCCCCTGAAATCCCCTTGAAATCTCTTGAAATCCCCTGAAATCTCTTGAAATCTATGAAATCCCCTGAAATCTCTGACATCTCTGAAATCACTTGAAATCCCCTGAAATCTCTTGAAATCCCCTGAAATCTCTTGAAATCTATGAAATCCCGTGAAAACACCAGAAATCCCCCTGAAATCCGTATGAAATCTCTTGAAATACCCTGAAATCTCTTGAAATCTCTTAAATCTCTTGAAATCTATGAAATCTATTAAATCACTTGAAATTCCTTGAAAACACCAGACATCCCCCTGAAATCCGTATGAAATCTCTTGAAGTCCCCTGAAATCTCTTGAAATCTATGAAATCCCCTTGAAATCCGTAGAAATCCCCTTGAAATCCGTATGAAATCTCTTGATATCTATGAAAACTCTGAAATCACCTGAAATCAGGTGTACACCAAATTAGCGAGTTGTAAGCCCCTCGTTGTCTCGTCATCTAACAACAGATGTATTATCCGTATACTTGCTGATTACGCCCTTTCTCTTGGTTCGGTCGTAATTCATTGTCTCGTAACGATCAATGAGTCAAGTTCACGTGTGTATTGAACTAACTGTACACCACTATCTCTCTCTCACACGTGTTGTCGGCATCTCGACCTACTCCAACACAACCAACAGTTGATCAAAAACACGTTGCAGTCAACAACTACAATCGTTTTAACAGTCACATTTCTCAACTACTAGGCAAACGCAGGATGTGCGTTGCACGATGAGCGAGATGTCTATATAAAGTATAATCGAAAACTCTACAAACCTTGATCATTTGAAATGAACTTCATCCGATGTCAATGAATCTAGAAAGCCGTGACTTCGACAATGCAACATTTTTCAACTAATATTTCTATCTTCCCGATGAATAAAATACATTTATTATATTATTTTCTCCAAAACGGCTGGTCCGAATATCAAACCAAATTTTTATTCATGTATATTATTCTTGTGTTCACATTTGTGGAAAATTTGAATCATATTGAAGAGATTTTATTTTTCATTTTTTTCCGCTCAGCCAAATCTCATGGGGTTTTTAGAAACTTCTAAATGATGTTTCTCAAAAATGGTCCAACCGATTGGACCTCAAAACTATACAGTTCTAAGTTGGATAAGTTTGCATGTAAAAAAAAAGTTTCATGTCGATCGGTCAAACCCTGCGACCTGTGCAGTGTTCACAAAAAAAAAAAAAAACGCACAGACAAAGTTCCGTAAGAGTTCAGTGAAAATCTTCGCTACGCTCACCTAATTAATATGAAGGTGGTTATGTGAATAGTTGATGATTAGATTGCGTGTAAGATTTTCTGAATGCGTGAAAGCAATCTTTTAATGTACATCGCGATAAAAGTTTCTATAATATTGCGATATAAGTGTTGAAAATCTTCAAACTGAATCACTAGCTATATATTCCACACTTTTGCTATGCGTGTATCAGCTTTCAGAGTATCATCACAGTGTCAGATTTTCAATTAACTTATTGTAAAAATAATGAATAAAAATCATCATATTTCAACTTTGATCTTCATAGTCATGTAAAAAGACTTTATGTTAACTTCGTTGACACTAGTTTAAATCGTGTCAATACGTATTTCAATTATTCGTGAAGGAATTTTTATTTACATATTTACATATTTTATTTATTCATTACAGATTGTTCATAGAACAGGTGGTAATGGTTACTATACCTAATGAAATTACAATCAAACATACTCGATAAAACTATACTTCATTTTTTTCTTAGTTCTCTTCTTAAATCTCCAATCTTCGTTATATTCTTGATATCTTCTTCCAATTCATTCCATTCCCGCGTCGTTCTTTGTATGAATCCATATTCACCTACTTCTCTATCCACTTTTTCCACTTCCATTCTTACCCCTCCCCTTGTACTTCTTTGTAATCCCTTTCCAATTCTATTGCTTAATTCATCCCATCCTGTATATTCATTCTTGACTCTTAACAAAATTGCACATTCTTTCTATTTGTCTTCGTTTCGCCAAATTTTCCCATCCCATTTCTTCAATCAAAACGCTATCTATCATCCATGCTATTATAGGTACCATGAACAAGCGGTATATCCCAAATACTTCATATATGTGAATGAAATACCAATAACAGTTTGTATCCAATGGTTATCAATTTGTATAATATTGCAATGTTATTTAATCGAAATATACACGAATCATTGAAATAGATGGTACACAAAATTGGACCAAATATCTTTCGTTCCGGGATACCATCTAGAATCCTCTAGTCATATTATAATGACCAAATACAATTACTATTTTGATTAACATGCCAATACCTATATCAGACCGCTATCAATTGATTAAAACTAGAATAGCTGGAGAGATGTAATTAAACAATCAATCCCAGCAAACTAATCAGTCTTGATCCATTATTCGCACTATTCTTTCATCTGGAAATAATTAATTTCAACTTTAATAACATTTGAAATTGGTATTATTATAATTATTATTATGTCGATATAGGCTATAATTAAGTTTTATATGTTTTCAAGTACGCTAAGTACATTTCCTGTCATATTAGCCAACACAAACGAGTTGGTATATCATTACTAGGGCTAGGATGTTCAAGACCTTTGAAACTGCCAAAAAGCCAGGCAAATAGTACCTTAAAAAGTGAAGAAAAAGACATTTCAAATAAAATGAGTATCTATGAAAATTTTTGATTTTACATTGATTTTTCTGTGCGTAGGGGTTATAGGCCTAATTACTTGTGCTTACTAATTTTTTGACCTTTTTGACCAAAAATCAAACTTGCATGTACACTTTTAGTGGATATTTAAATAGGGAAGTAAATATATTCAAGTCATTTTTAGTTGTATCAGATTTGTCAAACAGAATATTTCCTTCTAACATCAGGAGGAAAAAATGAATGAGAAGTCAATTATCCGCTGAAAAAGCTTCACAATGAGAAATTAGAGCAAATAAATACCTGAAAAACACTGAAAAAAGACCTAATAATTTGCCAAAAATGTAAAAAATACTTTTCAATGCAAAATAAACAACGTTTTTTTGCAGTCAGGGATGCATGAAACGTATTGATATTTCATTTTTAAGTAAGTACTCCTACAAAGCGAAAGAAAAGAAAGGATATGTCTTAAACATCCTAGCCCTAGTTATTACTAGACGGATGCTGAAATCACTCTTCTTTGGCAATTGTTATTATATTGTTCATAATAATGTTGCGCGCTGTACTTGTCTACGAAAGAAGGCCGTCTACGAACTAAACAATTGTAAACACGTCTATAATTACCTAATCTCGCTGTTGAAAGATGCATCTCCTAGAAAACGTCTAAAAAACGTATTTATTGACATAACGGAAATATTTGTTCTTCTAGAGTAGAGGTCCAGATATTTGTTGTAGGGTAGAGGACCTTCTTTCGTTGTTATTGATCATAACGAAGAATATACTGTAGAACTTTATTTATGAAGAACCTTTGGCATTATTACGTCTAGACTATTACTTTTATTAGTGCAAATATCTTGATTTTATTTATGTTGCGATAAGGTTTCAAATAGCTTGATTTTATTTATGTTGCTATAAGGTTTCAAATAGCTTGATTTTATTTATGTTGCGATAAGGTTTCAAATAGCTTGATTTTATTTATGTTGCGATAAGCAGATAAGTGATAGCTAATAGTCTATTGAATGAGTTAAGAGTTTCTCTCTCTCTCTCTCTCTCTCTCTCTCTCTCTCTCTCTCTCTCTCTCTCTCTTTCTCTTTCTCTCTCTCTCTCTCTCTCTCTCTCTCTCTCTCTCTCTCTCTCTCTCTCTCTCTCTCTCTCTCTCTCTCTCTCTCTCTCTCTCTCTCTCTCTCTCTCTCTCTCTTTCTCTCTCTCTCTCTCTCTCTCCGCTCGGCATGGAACAGGACTTACACAGTCACACCTAATCCATCTGTTCCAAACTAAACACCCTTTCTGCATATCTACACAAGTCCTGAAATTCAGTATTAATTATTATTTGATTATGAGTTGAGGTACGAAAATAAGTAACCAAGAGTGTTATATATATATATATCTTTAATCTTTATCTTTAATGAATCTTTTATCTTTAATCTTTAATGAATAAAAGTCTGTCTTATACACATAAGATTGCTTAGAAAACACAGAATAAAAATCAATTAATTAAAATATAAAAAATGACCATGATAAAATATTTGAAAGAGTAATAAAATAGCAATAGAATGAGTTATATATTTCGTAAATATCGCTTTCTTCACCAATTATCAGTTATTTCTCAGTTGCTTCTCAGTAAACTATCATTCGAAGTGTACTTCTTCATAGTATTTAACATAGTCAGTTGGCAGGAATTGACATATTTCTGAGTGATTGTTGTAACTGATGTTTTCACAACAACTAATATTAGATTTACTGAATGAATTTTGAATGATTAAATCACGTTCATGGACTGTCAATAAAATCAGAATTAATATCATACCCCTACATATTTGATCTATGTTGCAGATAAAATAATTCCTTAGTTTTACGGGTGGATTGCATTTTGAATTCATTGGCTTTTCCTTTGGCTTTGTTCCTCTTCTCAATGGATGCTGGTTTACATCGTAGCGATTTTTCTTGAAATCATCTTGAAAAGTGCATTACTGTTGCAGTGGAATTACTCACACAAATTGTTTAACTATTCACATTCCATATATTATCAAATAACTTATTTTTATTAGAACAGGATTTCAAGACATTTGAATTTGAAAAGTGCATCCAGTCGATGCTTGCTTGTATACATAGTACTGCTAGGTCTAGTATAATAATAGCCTCAAGTTGATGAGATGAAGTTCACAAGAGTATTATTTCTTTATGCTCATGTAAAAGACTCATTACAGGTTTTCATCAAAAGTAAATGACTGTGATAACATTGCTATTGTAGTAGGCACATACTATGGAGAAAGGCTGGTGAAGGACTGATAAGCTAAATAAGCTATAAAGGGAGACTTGTGACTTGTTAGGATCATCTGTTTGTTCACCTTTGTGGAATTCTATCATGCAGTGTATATGTAGTTTTTTTTTTCAATGATTTTTATTCATATGGTTACATAGATTAGGTACAATTTGTAGACCTGCAAAGTCACAAAAAGTTGACTTGTCTGTGGGTCTACTTACATTTTATACATAGGAATAATACAGATCAAAAATAAATATCAAGTATAAATAATTTGAAGGAAATCTATCTAAAAACTCACCAAAATGAATGTATGGATTTTTTTTTTTTTTTCTTTTGAATGATGAGATAGATGGATACATAATAATTGGATGGATATAAGTCCAATTGTAGTGCATTGAATAATGATAATAATAATAATAATACCTTCATAATTATGCCTGATCATTATTCATTTTTCCAATTTCTTCAAAAGACGTAATAGAATTTGAGTGATACCAAAAATGAAATGTATCTTTCCTAGTCTCATTATAGTTATTTGGTGAAATTTTCACATTGCAAATTAACATTGTAATTTAACATATTCTATTGAAGAATAGTTTGTAGAACTCTAATGTTGTTCTGTTGTTCCAGGCAAGTTCTAGAACGAGCCGTCGCTCAGAAACTACAGTCTCATAAAATGAAAACGTTATTCAAGAAGTTCCTGACGTTTGAAGAGCAGCATGGTAATGAGGCAAGCGCTTACAATGTGCGACAAATGGCGCTAGAGTATGTCGAGTCTGCTGCGGGCGCCGATCTCCAGTAACAAGTGACCAACTCTTATCGTCTTGACAGTGTATAACTTTGCAGTAGAGTACAGCCTGATTTACGACATAACGTGTAGGGGTTGCATGCACCAAAATAGAGAAATTCATCTTTACTATTTTTTTTCTTCATTACAAACAAGTGTATTTGAATAAAAAGTATATCAAACCCAAGACAATTTTATGCTCTTTAATTATTATGACATTCTATTTTTTTCTTAATTCAACCAGTTTTAAGATGATACATCAATAAATATCAAGAACGTGATAAAATTTATTGACCCATCATCTTGAAACTGATTGAATTCCCAGAAATAGAATGTCACATTAATTAAAGAGCATAAAATTATCTTGGGTTTGATATACTTTTCATTCAATTACACTTGTTTGTGATGAAGAAAAAAAATGGTAAAGATGAATTTCTCTATTTTTATAAGCACCGTGCATGCACCGCCTTAAACAAGGACATTGTGTCGGTGTCTCCATACTCCCGAACAAGAAGCTTTTGAATAGGCCTACTTGTATCCACGAGAGATGTCAATACAAACCAACGGTGCGCTATTGGTGTGGGACAGTCAATCAAATCCTGAATTGATTTCGTTAATACAAGTATATTGACTGAAGATGATGATTACATTTAATTAATTGTTTTTAATTTCTCCTCTGAATGCACTATTCATTTTCTCATTTGTGAATTTATTGTTCCTATATAATAACTCGAAATTCTAAGATGTGTCCACCTCAATTTTGAATTACAAATTTGAATTACACATTTGAGTACCTTATACATTTACTGATTGAAATACAAAGTTGAATACCTTATACATTTACTGATTGAATACCTTACTGATTGTTCAAATCTAAGAAATGTAATAAATGAAATGTAAGAAGGAAGTCAATAGCCGCACTTGGTAGCTCAGTCAGCTGTGCCATCGCTTCAGAAACTGAAGTCACCGTTAGGGCGTGGGTTCGAGTCCCGCATAAGGCATGGGGTTTTTGTAAACGTCCTTTCACTTATGATCACTTCATCGTTTCATTATCATCAGCTCATTCCTACACCCGTATAACCTAGCTGTTGGTGCGGTCGTTAAGCAAACAATAATCATCATCATCAGGAAGTCCATATACCTGTATCCAAAATGTTGTTTTCTGGATCATCTCAAGTGGTACTCGTATGTTCTACTTCTGAACGAGCGCTCAAGAAACGTTGAAAAGGCCCTCGAAATCTCTCGACACAATATCTCAATATGGCCGGTCATTTTGGTAGTGCTAGGGAAAATTTTAAGGTATTATTTAACTTTTCATGGTTGCTTCAATAAAAAAAAATGACCACATTGATCGAGATTTCATTAGGTTTTACCTCAAACCTAGGTTTTTGTGGTCAGGTCACTGAAATATTCTGTCAGTGCTTACTTTATAGTCTAGATTATTTATCCTTGAATTCATGAAATTTTTTGTTTTTTACTTTTTTTTTGTTATGATAAACAATTGGGTTTTTATCATTTCTAAGTGCCATGAACATATGTCCATGTGCATGAAATAATTCTATAAGAGGGGCAATGTACAGTGTAAGTTGCCTGAAACCTGAAAATTCTGTTTGTCAGACTCAATGAAGTCTTACACATACTAAAACCAATTTCATTCATGTAAAGATCATGGTTTAAAATTGAACTAAAGCAAAAATGAATTGGAATTGTACCCATTCTATTCTATATAATTCCAAATAGATTTAGGTAATAAATTAGTTTTAATGAGAGCCATTATGTTTTACCACTATGTTTAATTTGTATCAATGTTCAAAAATCAAAATTTTTCATTTGGTTATATCAATGCATTTTCTTAAACAAATATAGTATGTAATGTAATAAAAATGGTGTATGGTTGTTGAACTAAAACTGCTCTTTCAAATTTGATTGACCTCTATCCAAACTTATGACAATGTCAAATTTTAAAGATCTATTTTGCTTTTAAACATCATGATATATAATTATGTAGGCTAGCCTGATAGTCAACTGTAAAGAGTGAAAACCGTTTTAATGTCTGTCAACTGCTTTTCTTTACTGTCAGGTTGCTGTTAAACTGTGTATGATATCCGAAAGAAAGGAGCAATGTTTTTGATGAGAACTTGTCTAACAATAGAGCATAAAATTAACCAATTTAAGTAATAAAAGTTGTTTGGTTTTAGAAACAGAAATAGAGTCTGTGTTTTCACTTTTCTTCTCATTGTTCTTTTAGACAAAGAGAAACTTTTTAAATAAATAATAATCTTATTATATTGTCATGCCGGTTGATAAGCTACCCAAGATGCTAACAAGATTTAATACTATTTTTGAACTTCTGTTTTATATGAAATACATGCACACACATAATATAATAAGTAGGCCTATATAATGTTAGTGATAGGGGCTGTCCATAAATGACGTCCACATTTCAGGGGTGGGGGGGGGGGGCATCAACCATGTGACAAGGGGGGAGGAGGGGTACATACTAATGTCACATCCACATTTACACTACATATTATTTGTTTCTTTCAATTTTCAGGAAAAAAGTTGGCGCCATATAATTTGTATGAAATTATATTTTAATGCAGAATTAAGGCGGTTTTTAGGGGATTTAGGGGACTAAAAATACGAGGAAAACTTTTTTTCAATGTCCCAACCCCAGTTTCTCAAATTCGCAGGAATAATTTCATGAGGGGGGGGGGGTGAATATTGGCTGGATTGTGACATCATTAAAGGAGGGGGGTCATCATCTCTGTGACCAACTCGGTCAAGGAGGGGGGGGGGGGGTCGGTTTACCCTAAAATTGTGTGACAATCATTTATGGACAGCCCCATAACTTCGGGTAACAAACTGGGTACCTGCTAAAATTACCCAAGTAACTTTTTTCGTATTCAAAACTTGAATAATGGAACAAAATGGTTTTGTACCTTTGTTTTTCATCTTTAGATTCCTGACCTGCCCTAATTGTGAGCTATGGAATTGTTTGTGATGCTGTGACTTTCTGTGCCATTGCTGTGGGAATGGGGAGGGGGGGGGGGGGTAGCTTGGATTTCCACAGAAAATATGTTGACATTTGACAATGGAAACAAATGGAGATAGTTATCTTCGTACTTTTCAGCTCGTAGTTGGTAAAGGGTGATTATCACGTGAGTATTATCAATATGGAGGCTTCAATTGGTTGTCCGCCCAATTCGTTCATCGTATTGATCCGAAGTTTTTGTACCCCAGCAATCCCGTGAATCGCTTTTATTAGGTACCGGTAGGCCTTAATGGCAATGCACAGTACAGGGTAGCTTACAACCATCTACATGTATTTATTTATTTTATTTTTTTTATTATTTTACTTACAATTGAACCAAAGTGCGGTGACAAGACCCTAAACTTAATTAACAAAACTCTTAACAAAACAACATTAACAAAACAGGAACAAGATGAAGAAAACAAATAATAATTATTGAAAATAGACCCAACCAACAAAAACTATCAAATCCCCTATGATAAAACTTCCCTCCGCACTACCACTTCTTCAATTTGTCTCAATATCAGTCCTCCTCCGCAATCTCCCCCAAACCATTCCAAAGTGTGTGACAACACGAGAACAGGTGGCAGGAGACACAATTATCATAATTACTGCTTTTCATACATTTGATGATGAAATGAGAGGCAAAATGACAATTAAAATTTTTAATGATTAATTGTTGAATATCTGCAGATGTATATTTTTTAATTTAGCCCCATAAATAGGCCTACAAGTAGGGTCTATTATTAAATAATTTCACTTAACAGCTTTCTTTGATCTGTCATTTTTATCTTTATGTAATGGCTTCATGTCATTACAATACATACTTTTTTATCACCATTGAAACTTAATGCAGAGCTGACTTCCCCAATGACCAAGGAGAAAGGTAGGATCGTTCGTACGGGGCACCACAAGGGTGCTCCCCGTCCCACCATCATAACAATACAATACATAGGATAATATATAAATATAAGCCGCCCCGTTGGCCAAGTCAATTATCGCTAGCGGTAGTAACTGAAGGCACCGTTGGGCGTGGGTTCGAGTCCCGCATAAGGCATGGGTTTTTGTAATCGTCCTTTCATCTATCATCTCTTCATCGTTTCATTATCATCCGCTCATTCGTACCCCCGTATAACCTAGCTGTTGGTGGGGTCGTTAAGCAACATGAAAAAAATATATAAATATAGTTGTACACCTTGTGATTATATATATATATATATATATATATATATATATATATATATATATATATATATATATATATATATATACATTTTTTGAAGCTATTATCAATCCTCATGCATATTTATCAAATATTTAATTTCTAGGTGAGTTACTTCGTCTCATCCCACTGGCTTCATAGTGCTACATATTTGATTGAATAGGCATACAATAATTACGTAGCCGATAACCATACATGTTCGACATGTCTCACAATACAAATAGTTCTACACATTGCCAATTATAACAAGATTATATAAAACGGCCCAATTCGAGTATACCGGTACCTATTCCATCAATAGCCATCATCCAAGTTCTAGTAAATTGGTTCCTGGTAATATCCATTTGGCCGATCTTATTATTGATTGGCATTGTATGCATCGTGTTGAGATGAAGTTATTGAGGTCAGCGGGTCATTATCTGCGGAGATAAGAGAAAGTACGTAACGTGGTGTTCTACATATGAAAACCTGTCCGCAATTCAGGGTCATGATGTTATAATAATATGTGCGTTACGCATGGAGTCGGTGTCATTCACTTCTACCGGAGGATGGCCAGCCTCTTTGGAATGCGATTGTGCTCCAGGGATTAACTCATCTCTTTTATAACCATTATTAAAAAATATTTATGGAAATTCATTTAGATTTTTTTTTAAATCAAAAAAATAGCCATTCGTTATATTGGAACTAAATATATGTTGTCTATTATGTGATTTATCTAAAGGTGTGAAATAATTTATAGTTTTTTTTATCCTTATTCAGGGCGCAATGTCTCTTGAGCATCCTCTTTATCAATCCTAAGGACCGTTGCTATTGTTCACCTTCAAAGTTCAATAATATTAAAAACAATCTCAGATTACTTGTACATATTTACGATATTTTCAAACGTACTAGATCTAATAACGTAAAACAAACAACAACAAATTAAAAAACTCTTTTGAAAATGATGGATAAAAACGATAGATACGAGAACTAAAGAAATGTTTTAAGGACGTACTCTAATTTTATAACTATGATCTATTAGCGTCAGTGCGTTATGAAGGGTATTGGGGAGAGCGAAGCGCTGGAAGATTATCAGGAACGATAAGGATGTGGTTGAAAAAGTTATAGAAAGACCCAGTAAAATGATTGAGGAAATGGGATGGGAAAATTTGGCGAAACGAAGACAAGTAGAAAGAATGAATATACAGGATGGGATGAATTAAGCAATAGAATTGGAAATGGATTACAAAGAAGTACAAGGGGAGGGGTAAGAATGGAAGTGGAAAAAGTGGATAGAGAAGTAGGTAAATATGGATTCATACAAAGAGCGACGCGGAAATGGAATGAATTGGAAGAAGAATCAAGAATATAACGAAGATTGGTGATTTAAGAAGAGAGCTAAGAAAAAAATGAAATATAGTTTTATCGAGTATGTTTGATTGTAATTTCATTAGGTATAGCAGGCCCGGCTCGTGATGTTTTTGCGCCCTGGGCGACATATAAGTAGATTTTATAAATTCGAGGGTGAAGCTTGAGATGATACGCGATCCTAGTTTGCCGATCGCGATGGTGATGGAAGGGGGCAGGGGATATTATTGCAAAAGAAAATGTCTTACACGAACAGTGGTGCAAAGGCCCGTTGATGCGAAGCCGGTGACCCGCGGGGGGCAAGGGGGGAAGGCCCCCTTCTGGCCCCGCAGGGATTTTAAAAAAATAACACCTTTTTTAATATGGTTTAACGTGTTTCAGATGAGATTTAGATGTCCAAATTAATTTTTTAATAGAACTAGAGATGTCTAACTGATATTTGCTAATCACATGTAGCTGGCCCTACTGTTCCTACAGAGTCCCATTCCCCGGGCAAGGACTCAATTGTGAGCCCCCAAACTACGTGTGCATAGTGAAAGTGAATGCAAGTGAAGAAGGTATGAAGCCCCGCAGGGAAATTTTTGAAATGTTTTTTTTTTATATACGACTCTACGAGTTTTGAGAACTACACGAAATTTCCGGAAGTCATGGATTCTTTAGTGTGAACGCAACGTGGAAAACGTCCTGGATAGCGCTAGTTCGCGCTAAGCAACTATAATCTTCCATTGATGTGGAGAGATTACTCAAATCGATAGTCGTATTTAATTCATATATAATTCAAGAACGTATTTTGCCATTAAAGCGCCAGTATATTTTTGCGCCCCTGGAAATGTTGCGCCCTGGGCGGCCGCCCGGGTCGCCCAGCCCACGGGCCGGCCCTGAGGTATAGTAACCATTATCACCTCTTCTATGAACAATCTGTAATGAATAAATAAAATATGTAAATTAGTTAATTGATGGGGAAGACGAGATTAATGGTTATTTTATTATATTGGTGTTTTTTGGCAGTGGGAAGGAACCAGGCGAGAAATTATCACAGTATTCACTTCAATGACTGAGGAAAACCGCGAAACAATACTCTATACTTTTTTAGGGTTGGTGGACGAGCGTGGTTATAGATATTCGTAAACCTTGGGGTTTTTTCCAAAAAAAATTTTGGGTAATAATTGAAAAAAAAACATGCACTCATTTTGAAAATTTAGTTTAGACTCAAACCAACTTGAATGGACTACTATAATTATTTATTTACTTGTACAAAAATGTGTGCGGTGTACCATATATCAACATTTTTTAAAAATTTCGCTTGTCGTACACCTATAAGTTCTTATTGTGATTTAATTGAATTTGATCACCTGGTGAAATACCTATGCGACATTTCTTTAAAACTCTTATTCTTTTCTGTGTACAAAGTTTATAAAAGAACAAGTATTAAATGGCAATATTTAATGTTTAGAGTTCGCCATGGTTTTCACTAGAACGATTAAAACAATTACTGATTGACACTCGCGTTTGAATTGAAGTATAAGACGTGAAAAGAAATATCATTTCATTAATCCTGCATGCAAATTTAAAACGCGGAAACATAAATATTAGAATATTGTAAATTACATTGTATAGGATTTTTTTCAACAATTTCAACCCTGCTTCTCTGTTTGAATCTTCATTATATATTATCTTTTGATTTATATTTATTTAACTGTAAACTTGCGAGCAACAGTAAAAATCTCGAAGTGTACTTATTATTGAAAAAAAAAACGCGGTCATTTTATAGAGGCTCGAAATAACTTTTTTGTCCACCAGAAAACTCGAACGATGACGATAAAGATCATAATAATTAGAATAACAAATTTGTTGGATTACAAAAAAACTCCACTGGTAAGATTTCATTCTTTACAATTATGGTTAATTGTGAAGAAAATTATTCTTCAAGCTTTTTGTCTGACCTTTACTAATTAGTATTCGTTTCTATAAACGTGAGAAAAATGCATATACAAAAAACATGCCTTGTATAATTAAATTACCTCTAGAATAGCTACTAAACGCACACAAATTGTTTTCAACTTGTTCGTTGAACTTGTTGTCTGTCCTTGATACATGAATTATTGTTGCCACCACTCCAATTAACCACAGCCAACAGCCGATAAAAGTAGACTTACATCAGATGCTTCTTGATCGACGTTATTGAATACTGAATAATATAGGTTTTGTGACAGTTTTGTGTGAATTTGACCTGTGATTGAGGTCTAGTCTAATTGTAATTAATAGGAAAACGCATCACGTGCGTTGGTAGATGAGCGAGATATTTATATGAAATGTACTCGAACATACCTGGATTCTGAACTATCTTGAACTATTTTGAACTATACCCTATGACGTTGTCTTCTTTATTCTTCCCACTTGTTAATAAACAGGTGACACACTTTGAGATGAATGTTTGATGTTTTTTCAATCATAACTAAGCACTCCAAAATTCTTTGAATTGCCGATATGTATCGGTAATTTCGGTGAAAATTTCATTTCAATTTGATCAAATTTTAAGAATTGAAATTTCAAACACTGGCTATTCTTATGGGGATTTTCCAAAATTTCCGAATATTTTTCAAAAAAAAAAAATGGGGCATATTCTGGTATGTTACCTATGTCCAGCAAAGTTTCAAGTCGGTTGATTACTCTGTCTGGCCGCATACAACAAAAAACGGTGCTCGAATTTTTCGTGTGAGTCGAAATGGAAATCTTTTCTATGCTCATGTTATTATTTTGTAATACAGTTTGGGACTGGATATATATATATATCATGTATGAATATATGGAAATGTAATATATATATTATCAATGTAATTGTAATCATTATCATAAGTTGAAGGAATCACAATATTTTGTTGATTACAATTTATATTCATAATTCATAATTGGTTTTAATTACATGCTACATGCTACCGTATGCCAATATCTTGACCTATCACATGAGGCCTTTATGAAATATTTGTTTCCCAATTCTGAATCTGTTCAAATATCAATTTGGGCTACAATTTGAACTTAAAATAATGTTCAAATGATTGCTCCTCAAAGTACAATTTAAACGTTCTTTTCAGTCTGCCATATGTACACCTACCTATAATCAACGACAGACAAATTGTAATTCAGTTTTTCTTCCATTATAGTGTAAAACTTTCTCAAGAGAGAAATTAATCTCCTTATAAATTAATCTTCACAACGTAAATAAACCAAAATTAGCGAAATTCCATGAAATTAATTATCACATTTCATTGTTATTATGATAACCATGAAATGTGTCAGAAAATGTCATTTTGAATGAAGTGAGATTCCACGTATTGAATCCGCTATGCATTTGAATTTTAATATATGAATCAAATCTTCATTAGATGAGCGTAGCGAAGATTTTCATTCCATATACCGAAAAATTTTGGGCTTGGTTTTTATGTTTTTTTTTTTTTTTTTTTTTTTTTTTTTTTTTTTTTTTTTTTTTTTTGTGTAATTTTGTACGCGGCATACAGGTCAGGAAAAAGTTTCAATCAACTCGAAACCTTTTTTACAAATTGGTGTTATACCAGAATAGGTTGGGATTGTTTTTCAGAAAAATCGGTCAAACGGATTTTCCGGAAAAAAATCGGAAAGTATGGAAATTCCCTATAAGAATAGGCCAGGGGAGAAATACTTGGAATTTTATTTTTTTCAAAAGCTCTCAAATTTATACTGAGTGTGGGAAGAACTATCATACACATTTTAAGCGACTTATGGAACAATCGGATGTGGAACAACGAAGAAAACTCATTTTTAATGTACTTTTTTACACATCAATAAAAGCAATTAAGAAAAGCAATTAAGAAACTATTAAATGTGAGCAACAAGTGTCACCAATAAATTAAAACGTTTAAAATCTGTGATGGATATGAAGAAGGCACTGGTTCAATTGTTTGGAAACCAAGGTCCATATACCAACAGACAGCCGCGGTTTTTAAACCTTTGAAGTGATCCATGGCCTGTAGATGTACATTGAGCCGACCAAATATTCTTAATTCTACATTTCCATACTTCTAAGCTCATCTCACAACGCATATAAGGCGTTTTCCTAGTAAAATTCATTTTTAAAGATACTTGTGCGTAATTATTTCTTTATAATATTCGTAAGTCCATGAAATTAAAAACAGATTTTGCTTTGGAAATCGAATAATATATCTATGATCATGATTTAGGCTACGACCGTTTTAACGTGTAACTTATATATATATATGCATGAGTAAACTACTTGCCTCTTCTTATCCTGTAATGTACACAAAATCAAACTCACATAGGTTTACCATCACCGGCACATGTAGCTCAGTGGTAACGCGCTGGTTCCATCTGACTTGGGACTGAGGACAGAGCGGGCCACGGTTCCCACAACGTCCATTTTACAGAGGATTTTCGTGAATTCTTGCCGAAAATACCTGGATCGTTCCTACAATAGAGGCCACACGGCCGCTTCCCTCCCATTTCCTTGCAATCACCTATAAGGAACCTTCACGGTGGCTAAGTCAATTATCGCTAGCGGTAGTAACTGAAGTCACCGTTGGGCGTGGGTCCGAGTCCCGAATAAGGCATGGGTTTTTGTAAACGTCCTTTCATCTATCATCTCTCCATCGTTCCATTATCATCCGCTCATTCGTACCCCCGTATAACCTAGCTGTTGGTGGGGTCGCTAACATTAAAAAAAAGGAACCTTCACATCTTCATAAGATAATCTCGTCAATAACTCATATGATGACATTATATATTATTAGTTTTTTAATAAAAAAAAAAAAAATTGAGCCCCGGTCTCCTGAATAACGGTTCTGTGTGGACCGCCCGTCTAAGTTCGAATAATCTGATCCAAGTTTTAATACTACTAATAATCCGTTTATATCGATATGCGATTCTTTCTTTCTTCGACCTATTTTTCAATAAATTGATAAAACTGCATTCTCTATCAGACTATCATGCATACAAAGTTTTATCGCCAGCGCTAAGATGCATGCAGTTCTGTCACGATAAAAGTATGTGAGTCCAGTCTTGTATCTCGATCTGTGACGTATAACCTAGATGTACGACCTAGAAACACGTTTTGCCAGATCTGTGATGCTCCTGATGCCGATGCTGTGTGCATGCCCATCCTCTACCTGCATGCCATCTCTCCGGCTAGTAACACCTAACGTCGACGAGTTCATTGCTCGTACGCGTAATCTGTGATTCAATCATATTAGTATTATGCGAATCATCGATAGAGTCGAAAATAACAACATTAATACTTCACGTTTGTGTACTCATTTTTATTTTATTATTATTTTTTACAATATTTATTATTACAGTGATAACAGAACCATTACACAGAATAGCCCAACTAAAAAATGACACATTTATATACTTACATTCACACACCGTAACTATAATATGGGATTAATAATGGAAATAATGAAAATAATAATGAATTGTAATAATGAGAAAAATATTAGTTTTGTTATTTTACCTTTATGATATGTTTTATGCCTTTATTACATATTTTATCATGTTTTTGCATTGTGAAATTTTTAATTTTTAAATTGTCTCACCTATGAAATTTATTATTTTTCATTTCAATCTTATTCAGCGCACTCTATCAATATGTGCTCTTTTCGATATCATAAATTTTTCAGTCTAATTTTTAATTTTGTTTCATTAAATTGTTTATTGGGCATAGATCTAGACGAAAAATTAACCACAGATGGCACGTAAGAAATGCATTTTTCTCAACCATTCTCGTCATTTTTATAAGCACTACTGTTTATGAATATATTTTACTTGCATAGGCATATAAATTATTATGAATTATATACAAATTATAGACATAAAAATAATTCAAATAGTATGTTAATCGAATGCAAAGAACACTGTATCACTAACAGCTGCCGGATTTCTCTCTTTGACAGTGCACTTGACACTGTGTTGGGTGTGTATTTGACTGGTTACACCCACGCTAGTAGATAGGTGGTACATAGGTTACACAGGTGAAATAACACCTGGTTAAGTGTCCATGGCCGGGAGACGATTTAGCGACATATTAGTTTCTTCTGATAACTTATGAACGGTAAGAGATATTGATATTCTGAAAACGAGGAAACACAGATATTTTTAATACCTTCGAAAATGTGTGAGTCTATTCATATCAAATCACATGATTGTCAGGCTTGAAAATACACATTTTTTAACCGTATACGCCCATTTTGATTCTAAAATCAATTTTCTTATTAAACTATAGGTGCCCATTGGACATTTTGATTTTCTCTGCAATTATGTAAAATATGAATCTATTTACAATATTATCCATCTATACATATATTTCCTTCGTTCTCTTCTTTCTCTCTCTTTCCTTTTCTCTTCCTTCCTTTTTTTCTCGTCTTTTCTATTTCATGGGAGGGCGATCGCCTCCCCCCCCCCCCCGCCCCCCTGTATCCGCCCCTGTATACGCCTGACAATTATGCATATATATGTGAGATGAATAATTATTACTTATACACCGTCTTGAAGGTATTGAAAATATCTGTTTTTTCTACTTTTAAGAATTTCGATATCTCATGCCATTCAAAAGCTATCACCAAAACACTGATATTCCGCTAAATCGACTCGCATGGACTTTTAACTGAAAAGCTGTCTTCTCTTTGGTGTGTTATCATCAAATTTGGCAAAGTCTTTGCTATCGATGGTTTCGTCTACTAAGTTACTCGATACACAGTTTATTATTTCATGTTTAAATATATTACCGTAAACCAGAGAATACTATGCTAATATACTAAAAAAACAATCAAATTGTTATTTTTATATTTTCTAGTTATAACGGATCATATTTGTTATAAATACGTTTAATTGAGCGCGGTCATTTGTGACCGAACCTCGTCTTTGCTAATAATAATTTCATTCCACTTCATTCACGGTTCTCGTGGGGAAAATGATAAACACTTTGGTTTATGATAAAAATTGTATTTACCGATAAAAAGATTCAAACGAAATATAAACCGATAAACCGATTCTTGATTCTAAACCGAACCGAGGCTGCATGCCTAATACGTACCAATATCTAAATAAAATCTAGAAAATATTCATGAATAATTATCCCTGTTCACGTTCGAGTTGAATTATTTGTTGAAAGTCAACCGTTTGGTAGATTCAGTCTTCGATTATCGTCTTCAATTATAGGGGTTTGTGTTTTTCTGTACTAATTTAAGATTTTCGTCACTTTCAAATAACAATAACTATTCAGTTATTAATATTTTATGAAGAAATCTGATGATGTCATGGCAAAAATGACAATTTTTAGTCGCAAACGAAATTTGCACCCCCGATTCCAATTGTTCATTTGATTTCAGTTGAAGAAATTTTGAGATATTCTGCACTGCCTTTCCACTGCCTTTTTTGCTTTTTTGTCTCCGTAGCTCGTACATCAACGCATGAATATATATATATATATATATATATATATATATATATGTGTATATATATATATATATATACATATATATATATATATATATATATATATATATATATATATATATATATATATATATATATATATATATATGTATCGTTTCCCCAGCGAATGGTATTTACATGCATTCGCTGATCCTGACTATGCTCAATATTTTATACAACCATCTTATGAGAAAATAAAACCTTTTTATTACTATTATTATCATTATTATTATCATTATTATTGTTATTATTCTTATCGTGCCTTGGTAGTCGTTTACGTTGAATCGGAAGTCGGAAACAGTAGTGTTGAATGTAGGACAAGCACTATACATGCCGGTACGATTAGCCGTCTCCTGCTATGCCACAACATCAACGGTCAGCAGTGTCGAGTGTGTGTGTCGAGACACGTGGCTTACATACCTGTCACACGCATGCGTTGTAATACCAGCTGAAATGATGAACGTGATTATGTAGCTATTTTAATCGGCAGCCTCTATTTATCGAACTATGTAACCCCGTGCGAACGTTGTTGTTGTTGTTGTGCGAGTCTTGAATTGACCTAAACTAGGAAAACGCAATTTATGCGTTGTTTTTGGATGAGCGATATATCTAGGACTATAGCTATATACGGTGGATACGCAACTTGGACTTCTCCCATCTTCTCCCAGCTGACGATCATATCCAGTGCTACGATACATTTGACGCCACCTAGATCGCCTATATAAGCCAGTAGGACTCTGATGGAGTGATGGCCTGAGTAGTCGATCTTAGTGGCTTAGATCGGTTTCATAGATCCAGAACAACGTCGCTTTCAGTTGCGTATCCATAGTAGATTAGCTATAATCGTTCACATGAAATATAATGCACCCTGAGTTCAAGACGATTTTTTTCACTGCATTTTTTCACTTTCTTACTATACTACTATACTACTTTTCATTCATTACTCATTTTAAACGTTTTACAATTCAATTGGTTAGTCAGTTGTTTTACTTCCTAATTGGTTTCTTAATAGCTTCATTGATGTGAAGATTTTTTTTCACCATTACGGCTAATCCGAATTATGTGAAACTTCGGCATAATGTATTAAAATTTCCGTGAACATGTGAATTCATTCTAAAGAAATATTTTTTCCCGAATTGATGAAAGAAATGTAATTTTTTTTAGTGTACAGTGGAATTGAGTCTTCACTTTGATCATCTAATCAACCTAATCTTACGGTTTTTGTCAACTTTACTCAGCAAACTTATCCCAATCTAATCCAATCTAACGCAGAACTGACATAAAACCAAGGTGTTGACACATCACGTGTAAAGTCCTATTTCCGGTACAATAAATAGTCACGACACGAATCTAATATGTTAAAAATAGCGGTAGGCCACGGTGTGTTACGTCATTTAGATGAGTGACCAGAAACAATTTAGTCTTAGGTCTTGCAATCTCAACTGTGGTGCTATGAGATTTCATTCATAGTTTTTCATTCACAAATAAAAGGTATACGTTTAAAATGAGTTCGTTTACATGACTTGCAAATAAAAAGAAATGTATATATAACTGTCAAAAAGTGAGTCGTGAAAGATATGATTATAAATAATACCATTTTGAATGAAAACCATTGTTAACTTTCACAAGTATAAGTAATTCTGCTGTAAGTAGCTCTGCATTACAGAAAATTAGAGAGGGAATAATAATATCGATTGCGCCTTGAATCTTGCGTATATAGATTTGAATATTCCGAAACTATTTAGTAATTTATATATTGAAAACTATCAAATTTTAGATTAGGCCTATATTTATCAAATCTCTCTCTCTCGTACTATACTGTGAATATATTCGCATAAGTAGGCCCTTCAGTTGAAAACATACGTATATAATTTATTTTTGTAGATTTGTTACATACTACTGTAAATATATATACTTGTCTATCATTTTATAATTTCGGTCCTATTGATATTTTATAGGCCACGTCAGGAAACTCGTTAAATCGCCTACAATCCGATCTCAACGTTTTACCGAACTGCATGACCCGGCCGTTCCAATTTCAAATCGTGCATTTGTATGTTTCTAATCTTCTTATTGGCTGACCACGATTTGCTTGCCATGTTGTTGATATTGTTTCACGAGATCAATGATTGGTTAATGCATGTTATTAGTTATGACCTGTTTTAATGTGAAGAATTTATTTGCGGCTTGTAACAAGAAAATGGTTTATGTTTGTGAGATATTGAATATTACTTATATATATGTTTAATAGACCGAGAAATAATACATTCGATGATTTTGCTGAATGGAGGATGTATTATTGTTTTTATATTTATGGGTTTAACGTAGATTCTTGTATTATAAAATCTCACTCGCTTTCGGCCTCGTTCATTTTCTTGTAGTATAATGATAATTTCAAATATGTCATGTACTTTTGAAATCTATATTGGCCGATCTACTGAGACGGGTAGATTAGTATGCCTATATCTACCTCGCTGAACCATCATGGGGTTTGATTCTGTCTGGTGTTTTCCATGGGTTCGTTATGTCGTTAAAAGTAAATAAATGGAATCTTTAAATCAGGCCACGACCGTTTCCTTTTTTGCATCGAAATGACGAAATGACTTCTCATCTCATTTGACCCATTATCTCATTCATCATTATCTGACGCCAGAAGATCGTACTGGATTGCGTCATGAACCCAAAATAAACAAAACAAAAATTGTGTGTCATTAAACTTTAGATTGAAAGTTACATTCTCTCCAGATTTGAAAATGAATGTTATTATTATTATTTTCATTACAAAAAAAAACTGTTGGTATGTTTTCAGACTTTGAAGCAGTTAATCGGAGATGAATGTTTTAGGTGGAGGTGCCAGGTTGAGACATGGCGCTACAAGTACATTTGACTCGTAGCATTATCGCTTATCCAAATATACATGTCACATTACTTATATATATATATATAGGTATATATATATATATATACATATATATATATATATATATATATATATATATATATATATATATATATATATATATATATATATATACATAAATATATTTATATTTATTTATTTATTCTTGAATATGTGCATGTAGCTTATATAGATTGTGTTAAGTTAAGATACAGTTGAGATTGCACTAGCATATGTTAGAAATGTATTGTTGAAAAGCAGATAAACGCACGAACATATTCAATTGAAATAATTTAATAGCATAATGTACGATATAACATCACTGGTGAATTGATATGTAATGGAGAGTATGTAATGGATAGCCTCACGCGTTGAATGTTTCCTCGCCTCAAAGCCAAGGTGTTCGTGACTTTCATGGTTGAACAACTATTTTCTTGCTACTTGTCGTTTGAAACCACGAAATGTTGATATTATTATTTTTATATAATATTGGCTTACGGCGTTATTGTTTTTGTTGTTATAAGGTCAATATGCCACTAGAACTTGCCACTGAACCTTGCTAAATAAGCTTCCCAATGGAGCTATGGCCACTAACATTTGCCATCAAATTTTGCCACTGAGAACC
Source organism: Brachyptera putata (assembly GCA_907164805.1). Lineage (NCBI taxonomy): Eukaryota > Metazoa > Arthropoda > Insecta > Plecoptera > Taeniopterygidae > Brachyptera > Brachyptera putata. The sequence continues at coordinate 6,732,346 of OU015467.1, forward strand.
TTGCTATTGAAACCTACCACTGGAGCTTGCCACTGAACCTTGCCAAATAAGCTTCCCACTGGACCTATGGCCACTAACATTTGCCATCAAATCTTGCCACTGAATCTTGTCACTAGATCTTGTCACTGAGAATCTTGCTATTGAAACCTACCACTGGAGCTTGCCACTGAACATGGCTAAATAAGCTTCCCACTGGACCTATGGCCACTAACATTTGCCATCAAATCTTGCCACTGAATCTTGTTACTGAATCTTGCCACTGAGAACTTTACCATTGACACCTACTACTGAAGCTTGCCATTGAATCTATGCCACTGAAACTTGGAACAATAGCAAGAACAATATGTACAGAGGCTCTACGAATTCTTCTACGGCCCCTGATCGGGCTTGAGTAGCAAGTTTGTGGAAATTATCTGTCATCAGTTGTAATAAATTGTCTAGATATTTACTTTTCATCTTTGTCATTTTGTCAAGAATAATTTCTTGAAAAATAATCTCTGATTTTATCTAGTTGTAAAATCAGGTATCTCCATCTTTATGTAAATAAAAAACTGTCCAGACAAAATACTGCTTGTGATTTATCAATTGAGCAAAACTTGTTTTTTGTGATATTTGATAAAAGTTGAAAAATAAATTCCACCTCATTCCATGCCATGTGACCTCAACTGAATTGTTGTCGCAGAAACTAGTTGTTGTCTGGTGGCGATTTATAGCTCCAGGGATGCTGTACAACGATCTCCAACCCTCCATACACGGATCGATATTATAACTCAAGGTCAAACTTTTCTCCCTCATTTCTTGTACAACAGAATTATAATTGATAAAACTGAGACAAGTGTTCGAGTGGCTATCACACTGAACCGTCATTCAGGATCAATCCGGGGTTCGATTTCCGCCATGGGTGGCAAACATGAGAGGGCTTTTTCGTGGTTTCCTTCTGTCGTTCAGGTCAATACTGGGATGGTACCTCAACAAAATGCCACGACCGACTCCTTCCCACTGTGCAAAAACACCTGATAAAGTAACTTCTAACCTTATCATCTCATTTTCAATAAATCATTCACTGACGTCAATAGATCGGATTCATCAGTTATCAGTACAGTGCGTCATTAATCCGAATATAAATGATGACAAATATATATAATTTTTAAACCGTATCATTATGGCAACAATTATGTTATCGACATAACGCTTATGAGAGGAGTTTTCGATCCAGATTCATTTGTACAAATTTTCTCCATTTTATATTATTCATTTCAAATTGTATAAAACTACATCTTTGAAGTGAAATATATCTTCTTAAATTGTCATACTTTCTAGCCCGATTCTTCTTACTCCTAATTGGTTGTTATGTTTTTCTAGTAATACATCATCGCCATTATCGTGACCCTCTCTGTTACACGATTCAACTAATCTATGCTTCGGCATGCTAATATCCATGTCCGGAAACCTTACAGAACTTAAACTAGACATTATACGATCATTTCCGATCAATTTGATTATACGATATGTTATTTGGCCAGAGGAGCAACTTGTTTTATAACCAGCAACTTATCAAACAACTGCTCTCTTAGAGAAATAATTCTGCGAATAGCTGGCCGGACTCAATAAATATACCCGAATTCTAGAGATGACCTAAAATTTATAACCAAACAATTCTTATGAATCAATTGTCTTTATTGAGATCTGAATTACTTATTTTAAGTTTTGATTACCGTTTGGTTTGTTTCCTGAAATAAGTGGATGAGAAAAAAAACGTTGAATTCGCTTCAAGTAGGTCTACTCATTTTGAAAATTGATTCTGAAAATAAGAAATTTTTCCGGTGACCCGCACGTCTTCCGTCAAGTGACAAATGACTAACAAGCGTTAACAAAGCAATACAGCGAACCGTTAACTATCAAAGATTCTGATTGGTCAATATCAATTGATGACCATTGTGTTTTTTTTTTTAAATAACTGTGAGTAACGTCTCTTGAACCACTAACCAATATAAGAACCAAATTTAAAGCTCCAAATTTTCCAAAGATTTTCCAAAGAGTTCCAAAGATTCCAAATTTTGTAACTTTTTGACAAATTGAATTATAAAAATATCACCTTCTTCATGAAAATACATTCATTTAAGCAAATTCTCTCTACGATTTGCTGACAATTCAGGCGAATTTCCCAAGTGAAAACAGGCTTTTAGAGAACCATTCGAATTTGGAACGGTATTTTTTTAGCAATAAGCAAACAATAAATTGTTCAATGAACACAAAGATGGGCGGGGTTGCACATGGTCTCTAATATAATGCGTTGTTTAAACCCCAGGAGGTTTCACGGATTGATTACCGTTCATAATATTCAAGCATCAAAGACATAAATGTCGTTTTAGGACTGTTTGTTTCTATTACTCTGCATAATCCTACTCATTCCACTTGACAAACTGTCACGAATTCGCTTACATTTCTATGTTTAAACCAGTTTATATTAATTCTAGATGATGACTTTTAAGGGATTGGTTAGTTCTATTGTATAAAACTATGTAGGCATAATCAGCAAAAATGTGGTGGAGCGGCAGCTCGACCATAGCCAAGTCCAGCTCGCCGCACGCTTCAGTGTTCGAAGACGTATACTAATAGATAACCGCCTAAAACGGGTTTTTGAGCATATTTTATAACCGAAATTAAAAGACTTGGGATTGTAATCTGATGTTATTTGATAACCATGCGCACTCGGGACGGCATACCACATCAGTCTAATCGTAAAACAAGATTTGAAGCTATATAAAGCTATCAAAAGCGTACTTTCTGCCATTTCCGCTTCCTTTCGTTTCTATGTTGAAAACTATAAAAACTCCCGATTTTGATGACATTTTTAGGGAATGTATGAATTCCTTCCAACTGGAATTGATGAGATCTTAGATTTGCTTTTAAAGATTTGCTTTATTATAAATAGGCCTAAGCTCCAATGAAATAGCAATTCGACTTCTGTGGCACTTTTCCTGTATGCTTTGTGTGTGTATTTCTACTGTGCAAGTTTGATTAACATTCAAAACTTCTTGTGGGTACAACTTCACGAGAGATTCATCCAATTTGTAACAACATTTTGTAAAAATTCGATCATATCACGTTTGAAAAATATTATTATTCAATAGTGGACATTTTCCATAACCGAGTAACTCAAATGAGTAATTTTTTAATTTTCACTGAAAGTGAAAACTCAAACGTCATCTATTTATACGTTTTACATAAAAAGCAGACCAGCTGTTTCGAAAAGAAGAAATCTGTACCAAATAACGTGCCGTAGCAAATACCCGTGCGTTCAACTCTCCAAGCAACGTCAATAAACTTACAATTTGTAAGATTTAATCAGGAGAAAGAGACAAAAATAATGTACTATTTTATTCAAAAAGCTGGGCATTGAACTCATTTGATAACATTATATAGTAAATATACATTATATATATAAGATAACTGAAAGGAAACGAACAAAATATGCTCTTTCATTCAATATTCAAAAAAATACATAAATATATCATGAAGTAGGGGCCTACAGATCATTGAATTCGTACATTTCTATCCATTTCTCTCATGAAGAGTACATAATCATAGCTATTCTCTAAACATGTATAGACATATTAGAATCAGCGTCAAACGTCTAGTTCCAGTTATATACTTTTTGATCTTTTCATGCCCAAAAACAAAAAAGCAAATATACGTTTTCATATAATTTTGTCGCTTACTATTTCTTCTATCTACATTGAAATCTACGTTTTCATATAATTTTGTCGCTTACTATTTCTTCTATCTACATTGAAATCTACGTTTTCACATAATTTTGTCGCTTACTATTTGTTCTATCTACATTGAAATCTTGTTTGTAGAACACACCTCTTAGAATCATGAAAAGTAATACATCTGGCAAACAAGTAAACGACGAAGTTCATTGCGATTGACATCATAAATTGAACTTCATCACCACACAAAACTGAAAGATCCAATAACTCAGCCTCATATTTCTCAGCTCTGGAGAGAGTCTGCATTGGGAATTAGCATGAGTTGTGTATCCATCGTAGATATCTATAACCTTGGATCACGCGTCATATCGCTAGTCATTAATTTCAGATGCTGATGAAACGGATCTGTTTATTTGTTTGATATTTCGGGCGTGCTCCACATGTCAACTTGGAGGAACCAGTCAACTTCAACACTTCTCCCACATTATGTCCTAAACGGCTAAACCAGAATCTAGTACTAGCTGTGAAGTTTTTAGGGAAATCACTTCACCTGCTTTTTATGAAAATTAGTTCAAGGATTTTTAAAAATTCCATAAGAATAGCCAGCGAGAATTATTTTGAAATCTCACCAAAATCAAGATGTATCCACGGAGGGATAAAGTCGTCCGCTACCAACATAATAAATACAAAATATCACCTCTGTATTTAGTATAAGTTGACTTTTCAATCTATATAGAAAAGGTTCAAGGTAAGAAACGCCTCTACATCTTTACAAAGCTTCAAATCCTCACAGTTGCATTGAGATGATTTACTTTTACAATTATTCAGTTGGTAGTTGACCTTCTTGTTTAGTAGTCTATTAGTGTCTTAGAAGTCCAGCGTGGTATCGATTAATTGTGAAAATACTTCGTTCAACAATCAGCTGTCATAGAGAGAATATCTCCTCCTATCATCTCGCAACGACACGTGTAGCGTTTTCCTAGTATAATAAGACTTAACCTAATTGATCATCCATAAACAATGTGCATTAGTTATATAAAAGTGTTATAAGTGTTATTGTTTAGTGTCTAAATACCGCAAATTAAAACGCGAATAAAACGTGTTATGTACGTGTTTTACGATACATAATTGTGTAAGCAGCAGAGTTTTAACCAATGAGGAAGCGACTGATAACATAATTTTCTGTTAATGGAAACTAGACTCGTTTTTATAACATAATATAATTTTTAAATATTGTTTCGGTGGCATTTTAAATAACATAACATCAAGTTCAATAAATGTACTTTAACAAAAGATATAAAAATCTGGTACAGTTAAATAAAGTTATTTCCGAAAATGAATTTCTTAGACTATTGTTTATATATTACATCCCCTTACTGAAATGTCTTCTCATTGAATTCTTTCGACTGATGTCATATGTATAGTAATTTTAATTTCACATTGTTCTACACATGCCAAATAGCGATCTGATAATCGTCGCCTATGAGATTATCTAAGCTGTTTGATCTTCTTCTCGCGTGCGTCCTACAGGCATCTAACACCATCTTATAAAACCTTGGCCAAGTCACAGTTGAACACTGCATCCCTATGGCAAGGGACGAGGAATGCAGCTAATAACTGAATCTGCTCCACTTACTTAGATGCAACAGTTAAACGTGATTCAAGAAGAAGAAAGAAATCGCCATTAATTAGCTGCTATCGTTGGTCAGAAACTGACTTGTCCAGACATACGAACCTAATACGGTAGAACTAAGAACACTTCGTTGTCTAGGAAAACGTCGCAATGGTTTAATTATTGTGGGATGAGGGAGAAGAAATACTGTCAAAATGGGTAATTTAAAAAGTTTCCACTTTCCAGACCAAGAGCGTCTATGCCGAGGGGTCAATCACTCCTGAAATCCGGTGTACACTTGCCATGAAATCCCACTGAAATCCCCTTGAAATCACTTGAAATCCCGTTGAAATCACTTGAAATTCCCTTGAAATCTATTGAAATCCCTTGAAATCGCTTGAAATACCCTGAAATCCCCTTAAAATCACTTGAAATCCTCTTGAAATCACTTGAAATCCCCTTGAAATCACTTGAAATCCCTTGAAATCGCTTGAAATCCCCTGAAATCTCTTGAAATCTCTGAAATCACCTGAAATCAGGTGTACACCAAATTTGCGAGTTGTAAGCCCCTCGGTCTATGCCAACAGAATCTATTAACACAGTAAACGATGCGTTTTTCAAAAGATTTGTTTTCAAATTTGCTCTCGCTGAACAGGTTTTGAAATGCACGTTTTTTCAAGCAACTTATAACGTTCTTTTTTTAGATGATTTTGGTTTGCCGAACGACACAGAAAAATAACACAATACAAAGTTAAGGGTGGTTGAAAATGGAACTTCAATATGGATGGCAATTACGGATACATTTTCAAAGTATCTAAATCTAAATACGGTGCTCATGCATACATGTATTAGATCAAGAATGTTGAAAACATATTATCATTAGTATTTATTTCGTTGTAAACAATTAACATTCATCTTTAAAGTACAGTTTTTATGGAGTTGTCTAGTTTGCTGCTCAAATCGTAGATCATCTGTTACCTTCAATTTTTTTTCATGCAGCATTGATTAATGATATTTATGTTCATTACACAAATGTTTTTTCTATACTATTGTGAAGTAATAAAAACTTTATTGTCACATTGACATGTGATTTGTAAAATCTAAGAACTTCAAACATAATTCTCATTATAGTGATGACCTCTACACACTTATCTTCTTTATCTTCACAATGATCCATTGTTTTTTTTTTCAGCATCAATCAGATTTACGCTTCATCATTTCAGCTCACCTTTTCACCGTGTCATGCATCATCAACCGAGTCCAAGATCTTGTTTGCTTAACGACCCCACCAACAGCTAGGTTATACGGGGGTCTTATAGATCTTATAGTTATAGTCTTATAGTCTTATAGATCTTATAGTTAAGATCTTATAGTTATACCAATATAGTGCGCTGTTACACCCAGTATAAATAAATGTAAATATACTAGATTGTATTTTTCAGCTGGAACAAATGAACTGTATTATTTATGTTTCAAGTTGTAAATTCTGATTGATAAACGTCTAATTTACTCTTTATAAGTCATTATAACTGAAATACTTGTAATCTCGTAACCAATAGCATTGTTCTGCGATAATCGTGCAAAACATTAGAAACCTAGAGTTGTGAATCTATTATAGCATATTCTTTTTTGGGAAATGTCATTTGACATTTTCACCATTCAGAATCTCGGTTCATTCGAATTCATTGTTCATGGCATTGCATTATTATTCATGCATTAAATATCATTGAAAGCCATTTTTTTGTGTACATTTACAATAAGAAATTATTGTAACATGTCACACACATGAAAACTCAAAATCACTAAATGAACACTAACGGGTAACGCATGAAATACATTGACTTTGTAATTTGAACTATCCTGCTAATTATTATCAGCTATCTCTTCGTTCTTATCCATTCAAGACACTTAATTTTAAAAAGCCTATACACTTCTCACATTTAAGCTCATCATTTTCTTGCATCCCATTATTAAAAATTAAACTGGATCATTTTCCCTAAGTGGTAAGATTATGTTCTTATTCCATCCTCGAGCAATTAATAAACCCTGCCTACCTCAAGCTTGATAATATATTTTATGAATATTTTTTAAATTTTTATGTAACATCTTAATTTATTATAAATAATTCAGTTTCACTTTTATATCAAATATAATCAAGTTTCATCATAAATAAAATGCTCATTATATATATTTTTTTGAATACTCAAAATTATTCATCAACATACATACATTTACATAAATTGAATTGAGTACGAAACTTGATAGCTTGGGACCCTCGAAATATATAGATTATTATTTTGGCTAACATTCAAAACACTTCTATCTCATTCGTACCCCCAACTAACGTACAGTCGTAGCTGTTTCTGGCATGAGGTGCAAGTTCGTGACTAGAAGTGAACAATTCAATAGAAAACAATAACGTGTAACATAATAAACAAACTTCTACCAACAATAAATACCAAAGCAAACAACAAATCTCAGTCTGATAAAATCAGGCAGTCTTCAGTATCTGAAATCACGTGACTTCTTGCATGCTGTGACGTATTCGACCTCCAGTCAATCTTTTCCTGGAAATATCAACAAACTGGATAGAGCTGGAGAAGACGAATATTTGCATTCAAGTTTGGCACAGAATTCAACAGCTATTCTCACAGGGTTTCGAACTATCAAAACATTTGGCCCATTTCTGTTGGCTATCGCTATAGAGATGAAATACTAACATTCTTAAAGTTGGTAATTGGCAATTAACTTTGTTTTGCTATCAGCATGGTTATTCGAGAAGAGCAAATATCAATAGAATACGTGAATTAAATTATCATGTTCATCAATGTCGATATTCACCGAAATATATTTTTCCCCAAATTAAATTTTGAACGGTGAGGGATAAAAATTATGAATCCTTAACAAACAATTGATGTACTTTTGAATGCTTATCAAAACGTCGTCTCTGCATTAAAACTATTTTAAACGTAAGCACGTATCTATTAGATTTTCAGAACATTATTATTTTAGGTTAATTGTATTGTAAAATATGATTAATTAAGTGAATAATCATTATTTGTTATATGGAATAATTTGCCAGTTCCTATCTTATGTTCTCTGTTTCATCTTCTCACCCATTATATAAATTATTATTTATATATACATTCATATATAGGTCTACTTCATACATTGATTATTATTAACAGTTTACTATATTTTAGGAGATAAACTATTAACATAATTATGATAAATCACGAACAAGTATTTGACTCTTTCCTGTTATTAGATTTGTGTACATAATTATAACACACTTTTGAAAAGAATTTAGAAAATGTAGCTTTATTATATTCAACATAAAAAACACTGCACCTCAAATCAAGTGGGTCTTCAGGGATAACGCCATGGCATCGTTTCACGTTTTACACGTGAATTATCACACATTCGACGATTATTATTCTAATTTAAGTGTCAAATTAGATTTATCTTTGACTAGCGCAGTAAAACGGCATGTTCATCTTCGGCCACGTGGATTCTAGACTTGTTGCTGCGGGCAGAGAAATCGAACGCCTCCACTTTGCGGCTTGTTCAAATCACATCATTCTTGTGTTACTTCATTTGAAACACCGAAGTTGTTTCTTGCGACATGAATAACTGATCCAGCTAAAGACACATTTTATCGCATCTTGCCAGACTTTATTTATAGTCAGTTAGAGGGGGGGGGGGTCAATGACCTCCTTATGTGAACATTATGCATTTCTTTATGTGGTGATCGATTATGGAAGGTGGAGTGTTGTCTCCCAAAAATAAAGTGTCGTCAAACCACCCCCATTTCAAAATGAAATATGGTTAAGCGTTCCTCTTAGACTAGGAAAACGCAATGCGTTGTTAGACGAGCGAATAGGAATAGTATGGGTAAAAATGGGTAAAAACTGCTTCGCGTGGTACCAAGTTAGCACATTTTATGTTTTTTTTTCAAAATGACTGACCCTATCAAGCTGAGTATTTCTAGAAATGTGTATCAAAATGTAATTCAACTTCACACAAAATTTCATTTTTTTGGAAAATATTTTTTTTTTTTTTTCCGCCATGTTATTCTAATGGGTATTTTTTAAATTTCTAAAATTCATGAAAGAAAACGTTACCACCCGATAATGCCACAAAACTATACAGATCTATAAGTTAGATGAGATATTGAAAAAAAGTTTGAAGTTGATAGCTGTAGCCGTTTGACCTGTGGAGAACCGACAAAAAAACATAACGATACACCAATTTTTTTCAGTATGTCAAAAAAAAAACATAAAAATGAACACCAATTTTTTTCAGTATGTCAAATTGAATCGTCGCTAAAGCTCGTCCAATAAATTTTTATCATTTATAATTTACACAATACGAGGTGCCCTTTTACGCGCGAGTTTTCTAACGCCTTCATACTATCTAACGGACTTAATATTAATTCACAATTACATTCACAAAACCATTCTATAAACGCTTCGTGTTCTACTTGTGTAATGTGAATTATTCACAACCATAGAACAGATCAGCGTCATTTTCATGATTTGCGTGAAAATAACTACAAAAGTAGGCATACAATTGAAAAACGCCCGATTTCGAAAGTTTATCTTCTTGGCTTTGTGACAAGCAGAGTGATACACTTCTAGTCTTACAATCGGTCATTGTAGGTGTACTGAATTCATCAATCTTTCAGAGAACATATTACTCCATAGACGCATATTCAAGAGATGATCTCAAACAATAGAAGGATGGTGTGTTAATTAATATGGCCATGCATACAAATTGTTAATAAGATTGAAGATAACGATAAAAATGAATATAAAGATTGAAGATACCTATAAGATTATAAATATTTTGTAAAAAAATCCCAATTTTTCTATTCATATTTTTATTTCACATTAAGATTATTATTAGCTAGAACTGTCTTTACATCCCATCATGAGTGTTTACACACATGTAAAATGGATTTTAAAATGACAATAAAGGATATTATTATTATTAATTTATTTATTGCACTTTATAGTGTATTAATATCAAGTGGTTTGACATAAGTTCAGTAAAGTATCGAATTTGACATTCACGCCTGAAAATGTTCCTTTTCACAGCCACTGATCTGTAAAACTAGATTGTTTTCTTGTTCTATAGGTGTAATAGAAATCATTACAGCTCATATACATATATAGTACGGCTCATACTACAATCAAAGCCGTATAATGATATATAATTTGAGCACCTATATTCACTATTCTTCACACCACTTCATTGTTTATCTGTATTGAATAATATGTACGTAGTTTATTTCTAAAATTATTCATTATTACTTATATTTGCATGATGTCAAGACCTGTCTTATATCGTAATACGATCAATTCGAATCGAAATGTTTACTATTCTATAGTTACACTCAGTGTTGAATCCAGGCATACCTGGGGGGGGGGGGGGGCTTTGCCCCCACGCGGCTCGTCGTTTGCCCCCCGAGATAAGAACATTAAGCACTATAGTGTATATTTTGAGAAACTTGTATTTTGGGTTTTAAAAATATTTGTGAAAATGAAAAAGTATCAGGAATTTACTATTCATTACTAAGGGAAAAAAATCTAGACGTTATTCATTTGTATTGTTATTTGTTATTCTGCCCGTGAATCCTGGTTAGTGACACCTCAAATATCAGAAGTGGCTAGAGTGGAGTCAATTTCGTATGGATCAGTCGAGTGTACACTACCGGTACCCGTTATATTGTAATTACCTCTTACTAGGAAAACGCGTTATGTGTTTCCGCGTTGATGGATCAGCTAATAAGAATGAAACTGAATTATTTCAAAAAGTTAAATCAAGTTGATGTTTTGACGGCATTCAAATTAAAAATTAATGTTTTCATTCGGTTGATTTATTTCGTAGACTATTCTCATCATGAAGGAAATATTAGATGCAATCTAAGATACAATATATACACCTTGAGATCCAATTATATTCATTACTCATTCTAAATAATATCTTTGATGATAAAGAAGGCTTTGTTTTTATAGTTCTTCAATAATTGGTGACACTTGTTGCTTGGATTTAATTGGTTTTCTTAATAGCTTTGAATGATGTATAAAAATGTCATTAAATCATTTTTTATATCTAAACGACTGATTGGATTCTAGTGAAAGTTTGGAATCATGTGTATCATTATTATATTGAAATTCGGTGAAAATTTTAATTTTTTTGAAGGACATTTTTTGTACGAAAATTTTTCTCCGGCTTATTCTTATGGGTAATTTGGAAAATGGAAAATTAGTTTTCTCAGAAGTGGTGCAATCGATTGCGCATAAAAATCAATGAGATTCAATCCAGATGATGACACTTGGGCTTGCCAAGTTTCAATTGAATTTGAATTTCCGTTTGACCTGTAGAGCGCGAACAAAAAAAAAAAAAAAAAAAAAATGTACATTTTTTTCGGGTCAAGTGTAATTGAGTCTTCGCTTCGCTCATCCAATTATCACATTATTATGAATTAGTAGCATAATCGTTTCATAATGAAGTGACTTAGAATTTTAAAAAGTGCGTATTTAAATTTGTATATATATAGGACAAAGGTTATCATGCTTAATTTTGTGTACGTATCCATTGCCCCCCCGGAAAACACAAAAGCTCCCCCGCAACAAAATCTCTGAATTCAACACTGGTTACACTTATTACTGTGTAAAATTAACTACGTCGATTTGTCTCAAAGCAACGATGGAATACCTTAACCTGCAGTATTTGAGCACGCGATGGAATTCCTCGTAACTTGATCGGTGCCTCATGGCACCTCCGTGGTGATGGAAGTGCTCTCAGCGGTGCAAGTTGACAAGCATGGAAGAAATGCGAATACTTTAATATAGTTTTATTGCCTAGAAGCTGAAGGTGGCCGAGAAGCTATACGTACTCTATCACGATCGCAGGACTCAATAGTTGATTTGTTGTGTGGTGGTATTTAGAGCTTCTAGACCTGACGTATACTTGCGGTCACATAAAATGGTTTAATCTGAGATTAAAATTTTAATTTAAAAAAAATATACGAATATTTAACCACTAATTTTTTCTTGTATAGGTGCGTGGAGTGCGGATGCATCACATTGTCTTCTAGGTTTAGAAGGTATATATAATATCGGTGTATTTAATTCTTTAGTGGTAGTAATCGTGGCTTCGAGCCCTAACGTACACACGTGGTAACATGAAATGGTTCAATCTGAGATTAAAATTGTAATTTAGAAAAAAATACGAATATTTAACCGCTAATTTGCTGATAGAATTGCGTAGAGTGTGGATGCACATTGTATTCTAGTTTAAGTATATATATATATATATATATATATATATATATATATATATATATATATATATATATATATATATATATTTTTTTTTGTAGCAAATTTTTGTAGCAATTATAACAGTTAACTACTTAAAGTACTTCAAAAGTATCTTGAAAAAAATATACTGATAGTATATTTTCTTCAAGATGCATTTTGAAGTAGTTTAAGTAGTTAACTGTTATAATTGCTACAAAAATATGGATATTGTAGGTAATGGTCAAACAGTCAATTAAACCGATTTGACCTGTAAAGAAAAAAACAACTGAAATCTCTCAAAAACAGATGAACTCAAACTCTGTTAACATCTACTGCAGAATTACATTGAATAATAGTATGCATTTGAAGTCAGACGGGCTCGGGTTCGAGTCCCGCTGTAGGCATTGGTTTTCGTAAACGTTCTTTCTCATTCATACCTTCACCGTTTTATATCACCTTCTCATTCCCTTCACATGACTTGGATGTTGGTGGGGTCGTTAAGCAACATAGAAAAAAAGTAAAAACAGTTCTTTACAACTGTACAACATCACAACTATTGTGTTTGAGATCATTATATTTACAGGGTGGTCGATTTTAACGGTGCATCTTTATGTGATCGAAAATGAATACAAACGCATATGTGAATATAAAAGTAAAAGAAGATTATTTTCGTCAATGGTAAACGGTATCTTTTCAGAGATAATTGCTCATCACATGATACATGGTACTTTCGTATGTGTATTGCATGCTAGTATGTTAGGCCTATAGCCTAGATGACAGGCGTTTTACCATTACGGTGTTTTTACCAGCGTGTTACATTCTTTATATATGTATTTATTGGTACATGATATACTCGCAGACTGTTCTTATAAATACATTTCTTTAGTACAGAAATTCTTACATAGATTTTTAATTTCAATTTAAAATAACATATTCTAAAATATTTCGGTTGATATTTTTAGTCGTCTTATTCATTATTTGAAATACAATTCATTTGTGTTCGAATTTTGAAATTTTCCTGAGCAGAAACTTTTAGTAAATTGTATGTTTTTATATTTATCATCTGGTCATAGATAAAAGCAAAAAATAGTGTCAATGTCGTATTGTTTGAAGCTAGCAATTTTTCCATCAGGACACGTGAAAATAAATCTTGATTTTTACCCTCATTAAATGAATAACATTTGAGGGTGATGTATTGATCACCTTGGTTGAATAATTTCGGGAGTTCCTCTCTTTCCAAATGGTTCCATCAGACAAGTCTAAAAGACATCGAAGGTTTATTGATTTTGAGAAAAACTATTTTTGACATTTTCATACCAGCTTCCTCGCACAAGACCCATTTTGTCATTTCAACACATGAGTTCAGATTTATTTCTGTGATTCATCCTCATTGTAGACCAATCAGAATTCAGGAATATGCATTTCAGTGCACATGTTAATACATGTCTTGTTATATGTTACCTACAATATGTTGAATAATTAACGTCCAAAGACAACAAATACAACAAAATACATAAAACAATATTCTCAACTGAATTGTTATTTATACCAATCATTTAATATAGGAATAACACTTGAGTTATAAAATAATGAACTCCGTTATCACAAATGTACAGACAGCTCCGTTCACTTACTACATCAGTATATGGCCTCTAGGCTCGAGTTTCAAATGAGACCCATGTTCGACTCCTGATTAATACATGTATTTCTGTTAACATATTTTAAAATCCTCAATAACCTTGATATGTTCACTGAACCGTGCACTCATCCGTCCACAAGAGGATGTATATCGCTATGTATCGGTCAAATACCACACTATAAGAACTAAATAGTTGTATTCGCCATCCAGATCACATGCTATTTACGAATAGGACACGCATGATAGGCAACATGACAACCACAAATGCACGCGATTTCTTCGGATAAGACATATCTTGCGGAACATTTCCTCCGTCATACCAACACCATGTTCTAGATCACCCTCGAGCTTGCATAGTTCAATTATCAAATAACATAATTATATATTATAAAACTTAGAAACAGAAGTGAACACCTGGAAGGAGAAAGATAGAATATTATTAAATACGTTATGCAAAAAATAATGTATAAAAAGTTGAGAAAATATACGTTGATTGCAATGTTCTTCGTGTTGGCAACTTGAAATGGCTGATTTTTTCCTTGTCGAATTTTCTAGTCTTAATGACCTGAAGGTATTACGTGGATTTTTTATGATGTTTTAAAATATTAGTGGGCTTATTAGTAATATAATGTAGTCTGATATTTTTTCCGAGTATAGGAAATCTTGTTGTTAGCGTGTTGAAGATGGCACTATATATGCGTGCCGCATATTGGGCACTCGAAAGGTCGAATGAGATATCGAATTTCATCTCTTTAACTACCAACCTAAGAGAAAGATTCTCAAATCGAATATACTGTCTAATTATTTTATATATTTATTTATTTATTGAAACAGATTAGTATTACATTATACAGAAAATGAAAAATACTTTCCAAATATATCTATTAGGAACCTTCGCAAAGTACAGAACTATTATCTGCATATGACAGCAAACAATTTTTCTGTATGTGTGTATGGTTTATTTTTTGTTTTGTTTTGTGATTGTTCGTGTATTTGTTTATTTTTGTATGTGTGTAAATGTTCGAGTAGAAAGATTGGAAATTCAATACAAATAAAATGATGTCGTCGAAAACTACCTAATAACTCGAAGTGTTTACAAAAAAGCACATATAAAATCTATATCTTCACTCCACGCTCGAATTGATTCTCGTAGAGCTTCTTAAATTGGAGCAAACGCACGCGCATAGAAGTACCATTTACAATCAATTTAATTTCAATATCAATTTTAAATCATTTCGATATTCAATTCTTTGTAATGACTTGTATATTGATAAAAAAATATACCAGGGTTCGATTCTCATCCTGACCGACCATCCTGACTGAAGTTTTTCCTGGTTTCACTCAGTCGTTTGAGTGAATACTGGGATAGTAATGTTCCACGTGATATCTGAGGCCACGATCGCCTCTTTCACAGACTATATAGAGGGCTATTCACTGGTGTTTAAACTACAACTAAGAAAACGCCATATGCGTTGTTAGACGAGCGGATAGTAGGCTTATAGTATGGGTAGTAATGGTTAAGAACTGCTTCGAGTGGTACCAATTTGGCACATTTCATTTTTTTTCTTCAAAATGGCTGACCCGATCAAGCTGAACATTTTTAGAAATGTGTATCAAAATGTAATTCAACTTCAGGCAAAATTTCATTTTTTTGGAAAATATATATATATTTTTTTCCGCTGTGTTATTCTAATGGGTATTTTTGAAATTTCTAAGATTCATAAAAAAAACGTTACCCCACAATAATACCACAAAACTATACAGATCTAAGTTAGATGAGGAACCATATTGAAAAAAAGTTTGGAGTTGATAGCTGTAGCCGTTTGACCTGCGGAGAACCGACAAAAAAACATGAAAAAAAAAAAAAAAACAAGAACAACAAAAACATAAAATCGAACACAATTTTTTTTCAGTAAGTCAAATTGAATCCTCGCTAAAGCTGGTCTAATAAAATTGAAATGGAAAAAATCATCAAAAGCTAATATTTGGTTGAATCGTTCTTAGCAATTACAGTAATGTCTTGACAATTATTGTGTTAATCATGAACGGGGTCACGCTTCACATCGCGTTAGTCTAATGTCTTCTTGTTGGGGGGTCTTCACTTACAATCTGTGATTTATGGAAAGTGAGGACAATATTTATGACCCGATTTTTTAAACAGAGAAAAAGCATATGTGGTTCTAATTTTTAATACGATGTTTTGGTTTTGAGGTTAATGAAAAAAATATACCACCAAAATGAGATGATATTAATATGAACGTATTTCTGTTTAGATATTTTTCATCTGATATTCCGTTATGGAGTGAGACGAATTCCAGTGCGAACGTTGTAACGTTATTTGAAACTATAATAAAACACGTGTAATATCACATATACATTTAATCAAATGTATCAATTGTAATAATTTGGAAAGCATTGAGGGCCATTCAGCTGGTTAATAATAACCACTTACTTATCTTAGGACAACTCGATACATTCTCACGTTGAAGAATGAGCATTGTGATACAGTTGTTATCGATAACGCTATGCACATTATCAGGCGAGCTTTAGCGAGGATTCAATTTGACATACTGAAAAAAATTGGTGTTCGTTTTTTTTCTCTTTCGTTTTTTTTTTTGTTTTTTTGTCGGTTCTCCACAGGTCAAACGGCTACAGCTATCAACTTCAAACTTTTTTTCGTTATGGTTCCTCATCTAACTTGAATCTGTACAGTTTTGTGGCGTTATCGGGTGGTAACTTTTTTTTATAAATTTCAGAAATTTCAAAAATACCCATTAGAATAACACAGCGGAAAAATATATATATTTTCCAAAAAAATGAAATTTTGCGTGAAGTTAAATTACATTTTGATACACATTCCTGGAAATTTTCAGTTTGATCGGGTCAGCCATTTTGAAGAAAAAACATAAAATGTGCTAAATTGGTCCCACTCGAAGCAGTTTTCACCCATTTATAACTTAAATGTCCGCTCGTCTAACAACGCATATATGGCGTTTTCCTAGTAGGTAGTCAACATCCAGCTCATGAATCTCGATCGCCTTCTAGTACCTTTCGTGTGAGGAAATGTTTGACTTAGCAGCTCGCATAAAACCACTGATAAAACAGGGAATCCGATTCAACTACCAGCCATATCCTCTAACACTATCGACCGGCTGTTTCGAGCTATCGACCGGTTGTTTCGAGCTATCGACCGGTTGTTTCGAGCTATCGACCGGTTGTTTCGAGCTATCGACCGGTTGTCTCGAGCTGACACCAGTAGAGAAGGTATATTGAGTCACTCGGGATGAATTAGAAGAGAAAGCTCGGCTAAAAACTTCTTTTCATTAAATGAGTTTTGAAGATCAGGGCCATCAGCTTGCAGTTCGCATTAAATACTATAGCGGTATTTCTATTCTACACATGCACACTCTTCAGATTATATTGTTTCCTATACAAGGGAAGGAAAAACAGATAAAAATAAACAACTGATTCCGTGCAACAAAATGCAAATACCTAACCAATAACAATACAATCTTGATGCGGACATATTTGTATGAGAAAAAAGCTCCCGCCCGGAGATTTTATACATGCAAATGATCATAAAACTGCAGCTGTGCATGATAAGAAATTAACAAATACTTCTTATAAGGTGCAGACAATAATTAAACAAAATACTAATAAGTAGAATTTTGTTAAATAACATATGGAAAGATCACATAAAAACCGGGTATTTCTGGACCTGAAATATATTTTCACCTCACTGTGGCTTGTCGTATACAAATAACATGTATTATTACTATTATTATAATTATATTCATGTTCTCACATGATAACATGAAGTCATAACATGAAGTCGAATTATTATAATTATTATTATTATCAGCTCAGGGATACATATTTTGTCATCTTGTATCAGTATGAATCTCAATTTCCGGTAGCTGTCCTTAATTTTTTGATTTCATTATTGAATTTCAAATTTCTGTTTCAAATGTAACATAGTGTGAGAGTATTTGTGATTGTGTTAGCATGGGTATAGGCTCCCCTTAAGACTTTTGAAGGGATATTGTATTATTATTATTATGATGTTTACAACTACAGCCTTCTTCCCTGCAGTTGTTAAACCATAACTCACCTTCATATATGTTCTCACTTATGAAACACATGTTTTATGATCAGCTCTTATGCATTGAACTCATTAAATTCATTGGTATTTAAATGTAACTCAGCAGATCATAACAAGTCAGGAAATAAGTTGACGCCAATTCACATAACTTTATTTTCAGTCAAGTTCAAAATAACTCGAGTCAAATTATTTTTGCAATTTGTCACTTTTTTATCAATCTGTTTACTGTTATTTGATAACTTCTTCCAAAATTAAATGGTTCGTGATGATAATATAGTGGATGTAACAGACCACGTTAAATAATGGTTTGTTTCGAAATCCTACACTGTTAGAATAACACAACGGAAAAAAAGAAAATATTTTTATTTAAAAAAAAATGAAATTTCGCGTGAAGTTGAATTACATTTTGATACACATTTCTGGAAATTTCCAGCTTGATCGGGTCAGCCATTTTGAAGAAAAAATATAAAATGTGCTAAATTGGTACCACTCGAAGCAGTTTTTACCCATTTTCACCCATACTATTACTATCCGCTCGTCTAACAACGCATATATGGCGTTTTCCTAGTTATAGGAAAATGCACAATCAGTTGTTGAAAAATCGAATGATCATTGAAATAAACCTTCTTGTAGGCCTACTATTAGATAAGCTGTTCCCAACCAATTTTGATCGTGTACCTTTTTCGAGGAAGCAAACGCTTTGACGTCCCGAAGGACTATTCACTCACCATTTCCACCCTCCTCCCTCAACTAAAGTTAGGAACTATTTAACTCTGAAGAAAATACTACATATATATGGTACGGTACTACAATATCCAATAAAATACTACATTATCCAAAAGGTAATTTTTGATTTTTTTTATATTCTATTGTAGATTATAGATCAGTTTATGACGCTAGTTAATATAGTTATTCACAGTCTGTTGGAATGATGGCAATTAGCGGTGAAACCATCCCGGTATTCACCCAAACGGAGAGAGAAAACACTATGTCAGGATGATCGACCTGTGCAGGAATCGAACCCCGGTCTCCTGAATGTCGGTTCAGCTTACTAACAACTAGTTGGTTAAGAGTTGACTAGACTTTTGATTTGGTTGTTAACGGACACAATGATTCTATTAAGCTTCAGTTACTTCAAACTTGTTGTCTAATATAGCTTTAATTACTAGGGTGTCACTCGTCATAGTAATCCAGTGTCTGTCACTTTTCCCGGCGTGCCCACGAAGCTATACAACAACATTTCTCTGTATAGGATTAGTACCTGTATTGATGAATATTTTTTTATAACATAACCTAGCAGAACTGTAAATAAACAATGCTGATAAAAGTGAAACCAACAATATAAATATACCAATAAAAACGTGTGTTGTTTGATTTCCTTTATTGATCAATTTGTGAGGTTTATAAATGTAACCAGGAAGATGAAATGTATTATTTTTATATTTCACTGAATGATTAACATCGATTCGTCGCAACATTATGATGTGGATACACATAGGGCCTATATATATATATATATATATATATATATATATATATATATATATATATATATATATATATATATATATATATATATATATAAAAATATCAGATCGTTTAAACTTTCACAGTCATTGTATAAATTAATACTTTTGAGACCTTTTATTACCTGTGATCAAGGAGGCAAATAATGCCTTTGAAATGTTGGGTGAAAATAAATATATGTATACATATTGATTCAATATTTTAAAGTTGATTCCTTTTAAATGATTGGGTCTCAAATATATATATATATATATATATATATATATATACATGTATAAAGCCTTCCAATTGGGGTGACCAATTAACTTTTTCTTCACTAAATCTAAGCAGATACACTCCTTAAATTTGCTAGCCCTCTTTGCTCCTCGCTGCATCTCCAAGGATCGTTTATCCTCTCACACGATGCAGGTGAACTAATTATATAAGAAGTCTCCGATTATACCTTATTAACATATCGGTATAATTCACGTCATAATCGAGCTGATTTCTCTTTGCATTGACCTCGTTGACCTCGGTGACCTCTTGTTGAGGAGCCGGATGAAAACCAACCAAATATTGAGGTTCTGTCTTCTGTGCAACATTGACCCGTAACACTATGGGTTTCATTTGGTTAGCTGATCTATGTTTTGCAATAATAACATGGAATACGTGTTATTATATAAAAACAGCAATACATCTTATTTCGTACTAGAAAGCGCAATATATTTATTCACGTTAAATATATACTACTGTATCTGTATAGATACATATAGATACGGTATAGGCCTAATTATATATATTTTTATTTTGAAATTGGTTATTTCAGAAAAACTTCTTATTTTCAAACTTGATTTCTTTTGATTGAATAAATGTGTTTTATTTCAAACAACTCAACAGGTTACGTGAATGAAGTTGAAGTGATATTCATGGGGTCAGCTGTTTGACCTGCGGTGACTTGCAGACAAATAAGAGGGCAAGTTCCCATTTCGCTGGATTGGAGAGATTGCAATTCGCTCATCTATCACATATCTTGACATCAATAGCTAGATGTTCTGAACATGTTTCGTTCTATCAATAATTTAACGAAATACTGACTATGCTCAGTTTTTTGAAACTATTTCAATACTTTTTCTGTTACATAGGCCCTATTCACAAATTATATATTTGTATTTCATCTAATTACGTATCTACAAAAATTACTATTACAATATAATATTGCCAATTTTGACTTCTGATTTACTACTTTTCTGATTAATTTTACATTTTTAACTGGATAATCATTCCATTATACAAATTACTTCAAGAAATTTTTTCCAATTATTGTTGGCTTTTTGTTTTTCATACATGCAGTGACTGAAAACACACTGTCATAGGTTGATACTTATTGACGGAATATTAGTGTTGATGTCTGATGTAATTGATAAAAATACTTCACTCCAAATATAGCAATAATTTAGTAGGTCTATTTCCTTGGGTTGTTAAGATCGCCCTTGTGATGCCCCGTTAAACAATCTTCAAGTCCCATTCTTCGCCTTCATTGAAAAACAATCGCTCCGCGTCAACGTTTCGTTATTGTTAAAATGAAAATATTACTCCAAATAGAAATTGTATATCTTTTCATTTCTAAAAAGTTTAAACTTCTACTTGTCCTTCTATATCAATGGTCCATTTTCTAAGTTTGAATTGTAAACTTTTCAACCGAATGACTTACTTGATGTTCACACTGCACGCACGCACGATGTATACGCACGGTGTGCACGCACGATGACCCATGTTTTTCATTTTTAGTAAATAAAATAGTTTCTATACAGTTGGCATTATTTCTTAAGAACTACGTAAGCTACATAAACACCAAACATAAAGATCTATACTCAAAAAAAGTACGATAAACATGATAGGCTAAGAATCACGTAACCCAATGACCAACAAATTGTTGTACTTCCCAGTAGAACTGTTGAATGCGTGATGACCTATGACCTGAAGGTGTCACGTGCCGGCTTATTACATGTGTTCTTTATACAGAGGACACCATATTATCAATGAACGTGCGAAAAGATGTGAGAATATTGTCCATATAATTTGTCTCCAAATTAACTTAACTGTCTGTACAATTGTTAACCGCCTCTGCTGTCGGCAACAATAACCAGAGATCTCCGTAGAGTTGTTCAGAACAATTACTACGTTTATCACATTGCTGGGAAACAGTTCTGCCAAATCGATTCAGTCTGAAACGGTTTAAACGTTGACTACAATTATAACACATCTGGGGAACCGTTTTGTCAAATCGCGTCTGAATTGTGCCCCAAAAAAGCCAAAACAATTTGGAGAGACGTGACCACAATTCTTGGCCAATAACAAGGCAGTGAAAATAAATATAATGGCCGTCGGTTTTTGATTTCCATACTGTTTTGACCAAAATGATTCAGAGTATCGAGATAAACGTCAAATATCCTTATTGAATATATGCTCATTGAATATAAGATACTGTTCTTCTTTCCTTTAGATTTCTCTTGGAATGAAACAAACCGTATAGCCATATAGGCTGACTAGACCTATAGTTTATGTAACTATATTAACTGTTCAGAATGAATACATAATCAAATATCTGAAAAGAAAATTATAAAATATCAGTTTTGGTCGAGTTCAATGAATACAATCGTTCTCATTTTTTAAATATAGAGTTACAAAAGGTGAAAAATTCACTATTATCTAGAATCCATTTGTGTATTTCGGTGGTGGCGCCGAGTTCAACAGAATGTTGATGAAATATGTTGTATAAAAATAATTGACTCTTAATAAAGTCGTTTTAATGATTGTTTTTGATTACATACTCGTATAAAAAGTCAAGTTTGGAATAGCCATAAATTCAGTCAATTAGTAAACAAACTCGGATACAAAACCTGTCGTATACTTGAGTGAAAATAGCTATAAACATTTGAATTATTTTTCAAATGTATGTTGAAAGTTTATAGAATAATGAAAACATGATCAATCAGAATAAATGTACACATATATCTTCATCTTGAGGTCTTGATAATATAATTTGTTCGCAATAAACAAGAAATAACATGCATAATAAAACTCAATTTGATTAGTTTCATTCAAATGTACATATTGAACAAGTTCAAGAAATAATTGGTTGTAATAACTGTGAAGAGCATGGAAAAACACCAGGCAAAATATGATGTTGAATACATTAAAAACTAATTCGATGAGCGTTAGCGAAGAGTTTCCATCCCACTCTTACGGAGCTTTGTCTGTGTGTGTTTTGTTTGTTTGTTTGTTTGTTTGTTTGTTTGTTTGTTTGTGCGCACTGCACAGGTCGCAGGGTTTGACCGATTGACATGAAACTTTTTTTATATGCAAACTCATCCAACTTAGAACTGTATAGTTTTGGGGTCAAATCGGTTGGACCATTTTTGAGAAACATCATTTCAAAGTTTCTAAAAACCCCATAAGATTAGGCTGGGCGGAAAAAATTGAAAAATGAAATCTCTCCAATATAATTCAAATTTTCCTCAAATGTGATCACAGAAATAATACACATTAATAAAAATTGACGTGTAATTCGGACCAGCCGTTTCGAAGAAAATAATTTAATACATTTTTTTTATTTATAGAAAAGATAGAAATATTAGTGGAAAACTATTGCATTGTTAAATTCACGGCTTCCTAGATCCATTGGCATCGGATAATGTTCATTTTATATGATCAAGGTGTGTGAAGTTTCGCTCATCTTACAACGCACATTCCGCGTTTGCCTAGTAATCCTCACTTCACGCATGCAGCTAATAATTAACGTGGATTTCACAGCTTGAATTTCTACGCGTTACCTAGACGTGATTTGAGCTCGCCGACGACAAATTGATTAAAATATAAAAGTGTGCGTGCGAATAATGTCCGACGAATTCCTCTTCTCAGTTTTACTGTCATTTTATGATTCCTAAAGCTATGAAACATTTATCAACCTATTATAAACTGTGAATGCTCGTAGTAAATACATGACTACGCCGTGCCGTGTACCGTTTACAAGAAGAGTGAGAGAGGGAATTGAAAGAGTAAGGGAGGCTGAGAGAGAGAGAAAGAAAGAGAGGAAGAGAGAAACGAGAGAGATATTCGAGCGTGTCATTGTACATAATGCTAATAATAAGATTTAGCATTGTTTTCATGTGACTTTCGTATTCTTGTATAAAATATTAACATGTTGGTACGTATTGTTCTGCCAGTCGCCGTCTCCCAAGCGAAGTAATTAAATTACTAAAATTGTTCGCATTATTATTTCTGTAAGTCCCGTATAAATGTGTTGGGTATCACACATGTCTTAGCACTACACACCCGTATGTACTTGTATTTTTTCTTAGATGCGGTCATGAGTGACGATAGTGTTAATAATAACAATAATAAGAAAAAATAATCATGATAATAAGGAAATTAGATTAAAGATAACGCAAATCATTTTACAACTCATCAATAGTGTTTTACTCACTCTATATACGGAAAATACTACATCGTTAATAATATCTCGTTTTATCTATCTAATTATCAATATACAATAGTGTTGTATGTTGATGGAGATAGTAGTAAAAGTGAACAAAAAGAAGCAATGATTGAATCTTTTCATTCCAAAAGAGGTTGGAGGTGAAGTAAATTTTCAATTTGAAAACTTTTTCATCTCAAGATTAAATTTTTCTATTAATTCATTTCAAAGATATTATTATATCTGTCATTTGGTAATATCTAGGTAATTTATGAATGAACGGGTTATACATACCTTATGATAACAAAAGCCTATTCCTTATGTGGGATTCGAACTCACGCCCTACTTGATTTCATTCTCTTTCATGGCGCATTAGCTGACCAAGATAGAAGGAAGCCTTTAAATTAAACTTCACCAGGTATGTCGTTTTCCTAATCTAATATTCCTTCTAATGTCCAAGTCTTATGCGTGTTCGATTGTATTATGCATCCTCACTGAAAACAAAGTCTCGAAACACCTCATCGTCAATATCATATCATACATTGAAACCCTCGATCGAAATACCATAACACAAGTTCTCTGTCTCAAGAATCTAGCTTGACATCGCCGTCGGGCACCTTACCGTTCCGTTTCTCTCGCCAAGAGGTGGTCAGTGATTGGCCAGTAGACGGACAGGTTCATTGAACCAGGCGCTGTGATTGGTTCCTGGCGAGTTTGGTGTCGAGCAGATGAGTGCAGTATCCTCCTAGACGTTGCTGAAGAAAGTACTGGCGCTGGATGTCAGTCAGTTCCACGTGAGACTTTGAAGAGAGAGCACGCGTCAGGTGATCATAAGAGAGTGTTGTGGTAGTGTGAAACAAGTGAATTCAAAACAATATGTATATACATGTATTTTATGGACATGAACATTTAAATCTACGTGATTACAGTAATAATATTTGTGTTCTCATACGGTGATAATTGATTTTTGTCAGCGAGACAAAAATAGTTTAAATCGTGAGTTATATAAATTGATGAGAATACAATAAAACAAAGTGAGGATATTTTATGTGAACTGTGAATTATAAAAAACGACATTTCTGACGACTTTTCGGGGACTTATCACCAAAGTGAATTGTTTGTAATAAGTGGAAATCCACGCTATTTTAAATAGTTTCGTTCCGAGGTGAATAACTTTTTGATTGTCCATTTTGTTGACCACAATGAATCGTGTGGACCGCTATTACGAAGCTCACGCTCACCCCCAGCAACTACGTCGTACTCACAACACCATGTTGATGTTGCCACCACCGCCACTGGTCGATTCTGGAGTATCCTCCCAGTCCCGTGCGTCGACCTGGACCTCGTACAACTCCGCCAGCAACAGCGGAGGATTCGCCCTGTTGGAACACGGGGAATGTATCAAACCAGAACGCACAAACAAAAGAAATAACATACAAAAACTACAATGGCGTAATTCCCGTTGGGTTGAAGGATTTCCAGGAGAAGAATTTGACCAACGTTTATCCTCAATGACTATCGCTGACGTGAGCCCAAGATTCGCTGTCAAAAGGATTATTCTTCTTTACGAGAACTTCCAATATCGTGAAGCAGCTAACTTCATCAATCGTTTAAGTCATGGTACTTTCAAAGTCATTCTTAATGACCTTCCGATTGATTTGTTTGTCGAGTCGATGCCGCACAGTTTATCCATCTTGGAGGCTTTATACGCTAAAGTCTTCCTCTCAGACGGACTAAACTTTAGCATGAAACTCCTCCGTCCAGATGGAGTTATCATGCAGATGGTCAAGTTCTTCTCAAGCCAGGAAATAGAAAAGGCAACAGGTAAATGGGAATTGTGTGGACCGTTTATTTGTTCTTGTAAGAAATTACTCAAAGTAATCGTACTTTCCGATCCTAAAGTGAAGAAAGTATTGCAAGCACGTCGACGTACCCTTGACAAAGCTATCGAAGGTCTTGGTGCTCACGGATTGGTTGGTACAACAGATGAAACATTAATGAATCTCCACGATGCTCTCAAAGTTGAATTCCAGAGAGTTGTGGAGACGTATAAAGGAGCTCTCCAGAAACTAGAGGAATTATCCCTAGCTGGACATAACAACAATGGTGTTTCTAAGGGACCTGCTCCAGTCCAAGCTTCACATCAACGTCAGCTAAGTCTGAAGAAGCCGGATATCCAGGATCGGCTGATCAAGAACAAGACATTGTTGAATGTTGTGGAACCAACGCTTGGTAACCACTCGCTGGATATCCTGCTCGGTATTCTACAGCGGAGGATTGATTATGACAAGGATGTCCTCTTTCAGTTCACTCAGCTGAAGAAAGAGATGAAAGATGTGGAGGCAGGTGCCGTGGTCGCTCCAGTGTTGATGCGATACTCACATGGTTGTGAACAGGTAAATACAGAAATGCAATTTGAATTGCCGTAATATTGCATGATTGGTAATGTTGGGAAAATGATAGATGATGTTATACATTTTATTTGAAAAATGCTGTGTTTGGATATAAGTAAATTTCACTTATGATATAGAGAGAATATTACTAGTTTAATTATAAATAGATCTACATCGTCACAGCATAGACCGGATATAATATGTACATATATATTTATTCATTCAAGTGTAGCAAATGTAGTTCTATGAAGTAAAAACGTATCAATAATTCCTTATTACCCCTCCCCCATAAGAAGTATCATCGACAAACAATGAAAGGAGAAAAAGATTCACCACTTATTCAAGTTCAAATAAAATACATCACGTATAAGATTATAATTTTAATTATATCATATAGCATTATAACTTATTATTCCTTTCGGCAGTTAGAAAGCTGAGTTCTATTATAATAATCTGTACTTCAATGGTAAATATCGTTCAGATAAAACAGTCATCAATAAATTGATTTTCTCTCTAAGAAATGAAAATAAATTATGAAGAGAGAGAGAGAGAATTGAGAGGGGGGAGAATGGTGGCACGTTGGGTTGATTCAATACGCCCTAAAAAAGAAAGTTATATATATTGAAATGAACCTGTCGATATGTAACAGAGGTACTAATTTAGAATAATTTCAGGGAGTTATCGACAAACCTACTGCTGTGTGTATCTATGCACACAATTCGTGACTTGTTAGGACAATTAGCTCTCTCAATGCGCGTACTGAAAAAGAGTTGATCTTCGTGCTTTGGAGTTGAGTTGAAAACTGTTGTTATATTGAGTCGTTATGTTTCCGAATAGAAAACTATGTCTAGGAGAAAACAAACTATATGTATTCGTTCTGAGTCCTGATTTGGATTGAGTAGAATTCCTGATATAGGCTTATTTTCAACGATTGGAAATATAGATATGTCACGATAAACAAAGATCAATCTTTATTGCCGATAAAATCATGGACCATGTGGCTAACTATAATATAGGTCTATACTCATGCTGAATACGATTTATACCCACCTCAGAAAATTGGACTTTTGTATAGTTTGACGGTTTGCAGGCATACATTCCAAGATATCAAAAAGATATGTGATGCTAGTTGACTATAATTATTCTAAAACTATCACCATCATACTGAATTTCACTTAAAACCACTTAGACCGTCGTTCGACAGAACTTGAGATTCCTTCTGACCTTTAGTACTAATACATATGAACGATATTGGTACTGGTCATCTTGCCCGACTGTGACCCTTACTTGATATTTGTGACGATTTATCCAAATATTACTTTGTTTGTAAACTTTTGAACAATTTAAGAAATCAACATTGTAAAAAAATACGTAGGGCCTACGGTTCAATACCTGCGGAATGGTGTGCATATGATGTATACTTTTGTCAAATATAGAATGTCAGTTGAATAATGTGAAGCATTTTCAACCAACTTAGAATGATGATTATTATTTGCATAAAGATACCAGTAACAGTTAAGTGATTTGGGGGTACGTATTTGAGCTGACAGATATATAACAAGAATTCATGAAAATCCAGGACTCGTACCAACAACTGAATTGACTTCATTTTCATATCAGAGACATCTTGGATCAGCCAGACATCGACTGTTTGTTCAACAATTTACAATATAATGTTTATAACAGGTACCGTTTAAGATCAGCCAGAAATCGACTGTTTGTTCAACAATTTACAATATAATGTATATAACTAGTACCGTTTAAAAACGAACAGCTGATACCTGATCTTTTGGCAAATCAACTCCAATACAATCTCAAGTCGCATTGACGTCCTGCAAGTTGAAATTCGATCTGACACTAGCAAGGTCATGGATATCATGCCATGATACCGTCAGTATCATGATCATGACCTAGAGCTAGTCATGATCACGATTGTCATATCGGCATAATATAAGTATAGCGCTCGGGAGTTTCCAATTGCATGCTATTAAGCAAGATTGAAGGCATCAGGATCTTGATTCTTGATTCTTTTCACACTGTCTTTCGTTCATGCAATTATTGACGTCTTAGAGAATACCATTTTATTGGATGAGACTACGTTGCGACTCTCATGGCACTTTCTCTGTATGTTTCTTTGTGTTCGATCTACACAGTTCGGACTTTTAAACTGATCTTATAAAACTTTTTGTTTGGAATTATCCAACTTGAAAGTAAATAGTTTTTTGGAAAAATGTAGGTTGAACGAGTATTGAGAAAAACAGTCGGCAATTTGGTAAAACCCCGTAACTAAAGCTCAGAGGGAAAAAGTAGTAAATATAAATTTTGGAAAAAAGCATTTATATACACCCACCTAATAACAAGTAAGTTATTGAATAAGTCTGACGGCCAATAAAATATTGGGATACATTATGATTTTGGTCTTGGTTTGGTTTTGCATTTCATACAATATTCTCGCTTTTCTTACAACGCATATTATGTTTGCCTAACAATACAAAAAAAGATGTACGAATGTTGCAATTCAATACCGATTTCTTTCGCATTATAATGACAATATTAATATAATATAATATGAATAATGCAGTAAAATATGAAGAAAATGAGGCGTATGGTTTCTTCTTCATTTCAAGTCGCATGTGTTGAGATACACTTTCACTGCCCTCTCGTGTCCATACAAAGGTCCATACAAACAATACTTAGAATTATTCATGTATGTTATATATCCCACCAAAAACCCTGACGGGTAAAAACTTGGAGCCAAGGCCTGAAATATTTCAACAACTACAAAAACTTCTTCATATAAAAGGTGTGAAATCAAAACTGTATGCCAAGTGCAACTTATTATTTATCAATACGGCATGGAAAATAACAGGAAACACTTGGCTCATTGCCCCCCACGTCCCCTCATATAACACCAAGCAGAATTGAAGTGAAGTGCATGATGCTATGAAATGGGTAACAATGATAAATGGGTAATGGGTACTTAAATGGGTACGTGTTTGGTATTAAATTATCAAAATATCGACCTTTTTCAATGTTGCATTTGTAGCTCGAGAGAAGGCAAATACTGACTTTGACCAGGACATACATTTCTTCGTCGGAGTATAATAAATAAAAATAATATAAAAACAATTTGAAATTATACTTTGAATTAGAAAGTAATTTTAGTATTTTTGTTATATTCATATAACCCAAATTACGAAATCTCACACGATACTCATAAGTTGGGTTTTATGAACTTGATATTGAGATGAGGTAGATTAATAATAATTACAAGATATTTTTGTTATTCAATTCTATTCATTCCGTGCTTAAGGCATTCTGTTACCCAATATTTAATTATATAATTAGATGAGCGATAGCGAGGACATCCATCCCACTCTTCTGGAGCTTTGTCTGTGTGTTTTTGTTTCTGTTTGTTTGTAAGTAACTTATGCTGCACAGGTCGCAGGTTTTGACTGATGAATATGAACTTTTTATGCATGCAGACTCATCCAACTTAGAACTGTATAGTTTTTGAGTCAAATAGGTTGGACCAATTTTGAGAAACATTATCTGAAACTATCTGAAAACATCATGAGATCAGGGTGAGCAAGAAAATTTGAGAAATAAAATCTCTCCAAATAGCTTTAAATTGTCACTGAATGTAAACACATGAAGTATACTAATTTGTGTGATGCATGTTCTGATACACGTACATACGAATTTGTATGCAATTCGGATCAACCGTCCAAGAAAATAATTTAATAATTGTTTCTTTTCTTCAAATAGCCTAGATATGAATGTAGATAGAAATGTAGGCTTTAAATTTGAGTTTTCTCAATTACAACCTACAAAATGACACCAAGTTGAGGAAAACCGAAATTTTATAATAGAAAATAGACGGAAGGGCAAGTTTCTTGAATCATATTACCCTGTGCCAGGAACGTGAAGTTACCCATTTCATAGCATCATGCACTTCACTTCAATTCTGCTTGGTGTTATATGAGGGGACGTGGGGGGCAATGAGCCAAGTGTTTCCTGTTATTTTCCATGCCGTATTGATAAATAATAAGTTGCACTTGGCATACAGTTTTGATTTCACACCTTTTATATGAAGAAGTTTTTGTAGTTGTTGAAATATTTCAGGCCTTGGCTCCAAGTTTTTACCCGTCAGGGTTTTTGGTGGGATATCAGTAATTTTTGTTGCTTCAAAATGATTTGCTCGACCAGAATAGCATCAGAATATATTTATCAGAATAACTGAATTAATGTAAGTTATGAAAATTTGCTAGAATATTTGCAACACATGGGCCTAGGCAGGCCTACTATATCGTAGACAAACAATAATTATAGGCCTAGCATACGAATTAATAATATTCAGCTATTCGATTAGCCTTCGATTAGCCCCGCATGTTGGACTTACCTTCCGTTTCTATAGCTGTTTGCTGTTTCTTCTCCTTTTCTCAAGTTTGAGGATCCCAAATTGAATAGACCAACGGCAAAGAGCTATCAATGTGATAATTTGTAAATATCAGCTGTATCATTTGACATTCAGTTGTGTCTGGTGGGCGGTGGCGACTAAAGTTTTCGATGTTTCATTGGTGGCCGTGATTTAATCGTCGATACGACAGTATTCTACATTTTCTGTACGTTATTATTTCAATCTTTTCCAATTGCAAATTATCAATTGACAAATCTCTCACACACAATCGATTTGGTATATCTATACAAATATATCGTTGGAATTTCATTGAAATATGTTGTAACATGATTCTTAAAAATAATGAAAACTTGAAAAAGGAGTGTAAAATGGCATTACTTCCGGTTTCTAAAACTAACTTCCGGTTAAATCATGCAAAAGGCACATCTCCATATGGGTTCACATATTCCCTGAAAAAATCAGACAAATCGGAGAATTCGTTTGGCCTGTAGCCCATTTCGTATGTGACGACGGAAGGAGGAGGAGGAGGAGGAGGAGAAGAAGAAAACGAAAAAAGTACGCTATTCGCAGTGCTATAACTTCCAGACGTTTGGTCCGATATAGCTGAAATTTGATATCCCGTGTCGTGTATGGCGCCTCATTCCAGTACAACAAACTAGAGGTATCTAAGTTCATTAGTTTCGGAGATACAGTATGCTCAAAACCGCCTGTAAGTACTTCGTGTAAACAGTGTAAGCGTGTAGCTGACTTCGCGCGGACTTGGCTCCCGTCGAGCTACCGCTCGACTAGATCCGAGCACGTTCAAACTAGATATGTATGTTATTCGATGAAAGAAAAGTTAAATGAAAAAGAAACCCACTGGACAGTCTATAAGCATTGTTTGCGTTTTATACGTCAATCTAGTCTTTGTTTGTATTTGGTTTATTTGTCAGTTTGTGTTATTTTCAACTAAATAGTGAAACTTCCAAGTCTTTGAACTAAAATATTATCCTTTCTAGACTATTATTAGCTCAATATTATTACTATTATTTTACCAACCACTATGTTAATGTCTCATTGATATCTTTATTAATTTGTTATCTTCATTGTTTTAATTGTCTAACGGGCAACCTTTATGCTAAAGGCAGATTCTTTATTTTTTAATAATGAAAAAAAATATATAAATATATGATATAAATGTATATATATATATATATATATATATATATATATATATATATATATATATGTGTGTGTGTATATATATATATATATATATAATCCAAACTTAAAAGGTCACTTTTTAATTGTTGTTCCGTCTTCATAGGATGCACATTTTCATCGCATGTAAATACCTTCAACCGGTTGTACACCAGCGCATGCGCAGTAACATATTACATATTATTACTGGCACAATGAACCGAAGGATTTCTAGCTCTTATGCAGTAAACTACTACTACAAATATGTGTTCTAATAACACTAATTCGCGCTTAAACAAAATATTAAAAACACTGTGTTCATGCATTTGATGAACACACATTTATTTCATAAATTGATTTTCTTCGCCTAGAAATACTTCAACAGTTCATTCTTCTCATATTTTGACAGCACCATTGACCTATAATACATGCAATACTATATACTCTTCACACAATTACAATGAAATACGAAAGTGTTCAAAGAATTAAATTCAAATATGTGGTTATATGGAGATAATGATATGATCCTTTATTTAATTGGCAGTATACCTAGTATTGACTTGAGCGTTATAATTTATTCTCGAATTTCTTTTTGTGTGTACATAATTGTACGAGCGATAGCGAAGACCATTCATGGGGAGATTAAATATAGGTTATAATGGCAGAAATGTAATCTACTGAAACCCTCAAATAGATTGACTGTATAAGGTCTGATCAAGATAAAAACATCAACCATGATATTACACAATATATATATATATCATATGCATTAGGTATATATGTATATAATATATTAAACACACTATGTGTTTTGGGTACATTTGGTCAGGTAGATTTCGAGAATTTGATCATCGAAATTTTGAAAATACTCCTAAGAAGAACATGACGAGAAAATGTGTGAAAAATATCTTTATTCGAAAAAATGTTAGTTTTCAGATCTGAGGACAACAAAGACTGATGTTTGACTATTTTTATGACTATCAGGTGGAAACGATTTCAGAACCATGTGCGTATATTTCCATCACATTTTATGTAAATCTCGCTCATCCTATTACAACGGTTATGCTGCGTTTTCCTAGAAGTTCGATAATAGTCGAAAGAATTACCATATTACGACAAAATATCACGATCAGCAGTAATATATATCTCGTTATAATAATCATTCACTCTTCTACATCATTCCTAACCTACAATCGCCTGAATTGCCGTTGTATAATTCACATTTCTTTTTTTACAACTTTTTCTCATTCAATCTAACAAGTTTATTTTTGATTTTAACCAGCTGATTGCTCGTGCCAGTTTCAAATATAGGGTATAATATTCTCTTTGTATTCTTTCACCTCTGGGCAAGAACATGTCATAAACGCTTTTTATGTCGATCTTTGGTGGTCCATTCCATCAGTTTGCTATCATCCAACAACGGTATGCAGACTAGAAACAATCAACTTCATTTCGTTGTCCTAATTATTTGTAACCATTACCGGTACTTGTCTATTATGCGATGCAATTTCGAAGGTGTCTTCCCTCTTCCCCCTTCCCCCCACCTGCCCCTTCCCCCCTCCCCCCTCCTGTCAGAGACGCGTTCATTAGCCGGCCCGTGTCCAGTCAATAGATGATGAATAGCAGCCAAGTCGGAAATGCCCTAAAAACATTTTGCAACAAATATTCATTAGATTATTGCATACATGTAGTAAGTGTCTGTTTTTTTTTTGTATGATTGTGTGTGTGTGTTTGTTTTCTTTTTTTGTGTACTGACTGATTTGTTTTTTAATTGCGGTTTCTTTGTTGTTGAATGCGGCCATAAAATGATCTGTGCATCAGGAGACTTTTATAATTAATAAAGTGGGACCTCCTTAATTAACGAAATAAGATCACATGACTTATAAATTTGAATCTAGAACAACTGGTCTTATCGGTCGATCTGCAATAACTTACGATTATATCGTATTTGGTTATTTGCTTATATTGAAGAAGTCCAAGTAAACCTGGGTAGCTACCATTCGTAAGATTACAATATTACTATCAAAAACATATTCGTATACGATTAGAATATCGTTATTATACTATGTCACAATAATCTATAGTTTTTATTTGTGACAAATTTCTGTATAGATTTGATGGGAACATTTTTGATATCGTACTAAACTATTTATCTGGATCCGCAGAACTATATATACCGCCTATGATTGTGATCAAATATTGTGCAAACTCGCTTAATTTTCATGTTATACAGATTTGAACATGACCTCAAAAGGTGAACGCTTCAATTATTATGTAGGCACGCTATATAAAGCGTGGTAAATTATTATTATCACTCAGTAAATCACGTTGTATTCGCATGCAATTTGATCAGAATATAAATTACACAACGTTTTTTAAATTTCTCAGGAACTTAATTCACTTTTCCTCCTAATTTGTTCAAACACTCAAAGTTCAACGTAAAGTTCAATGTAGCATAATAGGCCTATCCAGGTGAATGATTTAATTAATGATGAACTGGCCAGTGTGTTGTTATGATAATGAAACTAATTGATACGCCTGAAATCTTTCATATTTTTTTTTCAAACTTGAAGACAAAAGAATGTCTAATCTTGACTTGAACATCTCTTGTAGAGAAGCTAGAGTCAGATAGATATATGAAACGTGTTACAATACAGTGTTAGTGAGCGAGAAAAGGATATGAAGAAATAAAAACATATCCTATAATCGGTATTGTTTCAAGTTTTTCATGAGGAAAGTGGCTGCACTGATTTATGTAATGAAAGTTGTAGATATTATCACTAATTTAAAATGGCGGTCAAGCTTGTATTTCCTCTTTATAATGCAGTTTGTTGCAATTACTACGAGTGCAGTGATGTCGGATATTCGATATGCGTATGTAGGCCTATATTAGCATATTAAACCTTTTTTCCGAGACAGCACCAAAGTGCACCTTACATTTTGTTTAAGATAAGTTAATTCCAAGGTATTTCTCATTAATCGAACGAACAGTTATTCTATTATATGAATTACATTTTGATTTGTTCCGTTCACATTCCGTTAGTCAGAAAATGTTGGACTTTGATACAGTGTTTGAGATTTTGAATGGAGATTTAGGCTACTAAACATTCATAATAATCACCACATTGTAAACATCTCTAGTTGTTTCAAAAATAAATTTTTATTCTATATACTTGTAACCACGAAAAAAAAGAGTCGTCAACCTACTAAATAATATCAAAACTTCGTTGCAAATTCAATGATTTGAAACTTTTCAAAGATTCATTTGCGTTTCTTATCGCAAACCTCGTATTGAAAAATTAAAATACCCTTAATATCATAATTATATATAAAAATATTACGGTGGTATTTTGGTTTGAATGTTTATATAGTGACCTTCTGATTGTGTATGTATCTTGTGTAGCGAGCCTATTCAATAACAAATAAATAATAATAAGATGTGAATTGTATTTGTAAATAATTATTACAATAATATAAATTGAAATGAGATTTGAGTGAGCCTCCTACTCCTATTTATCTCTAATAAATATCAGCGCTGATTCCGTTGGAAGAAACAGTACGCTCTTTCACGATACAGCGACGTCACTGACGGAGGTTTTAGATTTACACGTAAAACCCGGCACCTCCACCTGTGTTATCGGCTTCATTACTGATAGATCACGTAGGTTGATAAGGTTCGATTATAAATATTTTAAGGTATTTGTTGAAACGTTAATGTGAGCAACAGTTTTGCTTCATTTGGAATTCATGGTTTCAAGATTAAGAATTTAAAACAATTAATAATATTAAAACGTATTTCCGTGCAAGAGAACAGGTTGTTTGCAATGGACGTTGAGTTGATAATGTAATACAGAATGCATTTTGAATTTTAATCTCATTGAGTAGGCCTACGTAACAATAGCTTTAATTTTATTTATTAATTCTCATCCAAGATTCTATAATTCAACGATCAATTATATTTCCATCCTCCACTGAATTCTTTGATAATATACACTGAAAATGATATAACATTTTAATTAAAATGAAATAGTATAACATCGTACTCTGTAATTATTGTGTATAGTTTATTAATAATATAATAAATGAGTTATGAGATACTTTTGTTTTCTGCGAAAAATTATTCGCTTGGAAATACTAATTATGGTACAAATGATTCTTATAGTAATTCGAATCAGTGCTTCTGTTTATTTCTCATTATTAATATGTTCAGCATTTTAAGACATTTCGTTCTGAAATGGTAATTATAAATATGATCTATGAGATTCTTGGTTCCGCTCATAAATTATACTGATTATCATAGCGTATATTGACCGGTATACTTTTAATGGTGCTCATGTGCTTAAAATTATTTACAAGAAAATAAGTTTCAACCTAATTACTAGATTGCTTTCGGTTTCACTTATACTGTAAACAATGTATATAATTACAATAATAATTATTCAACTTGTATTTTACGCTATTCTTCGTTTGTTTCGTGTGTTCTTCGTTTGTTTCAATTTCAAACTCATAGTGAAATTCATTGCTTGATGGGAGAACTTGATGGGAATTAAATCATTACAGTACCCATATGAAAAAAATGACTTGGCGACACGAGAAACCACAGTCAGAATGAGCAATGAGTGACGGGAGGGAATCGAACCCCAGTCTGAATTATGGCTCAGTACAACAAACTACAAGCTACTACAACTGAAAGGTATTGAAGTTTTTAATGAAGTATACATAATAAAATGATAAATATAAAATAAAGAATGTCACTGCCAATTAAATCTGCCATTCACAGTGAAATATGCTTATCTCTTTCCAGATAACTAGGAAAACGCCATATATGCGTTGTTAGACGAGCGAATAGTAATAGTATGGGTGAAAATGGGTAAAAACTGCTTCGAGTGGTACCAATTTAGCACATTTTATGTTTTTTTTTCAAAATGACTGACCCGATCAAGCTGAAATTTTATAGAAATGTGTATCAAAATGTTATTCAACTTCAAATGTTATTCATTTCTTTGGAAAATATTTTTTTTTTCCGCCATGTTATTCTAATGGGTATTATTGAAATTTCTAAAATTCATAAAAATAAAGTTACCGCCCGATAATGCCACAAAACTATACAGATCTAAGTTAGATGAGGAACCATATTGACAAAAAGTTTGAAGTTGATAGCTGTAGCCGTTTGACCTGTGGAGAACCGACAAAAAACATTTAAAAAAAAAACATAAAAACGAACACCAATTTTTTCAGTATGTCAAATTGAATCCTCGCTAAAGCTCGTCTAAAAAGTAAACTCATCTTCTTCACTTTCGGTCAGTTTTATAGACCTATTGTTTTTTTAGTTAATCACTATAATTATAAATGTTTATAATACTAAGTATTCGGTTTAGTAGGTCTTAGGTTTCACTAACACCACTCGCTTGAACATGACTCGGCAGAACTGTCGAGTCAAATGACGGTAAACTGCGTGAGGAATGCAGGAAATCTCACTTCACATAGTATGTACAGTACATGATCATAAACACTTTTATACGAATACAAAAACAATGACAACTGTTATTAATTTACAACTAATAAAGTGAGCATGCACTTACTTCACTTTTAGCGCGATGATTTCTTTTTATCGTGATTTAATGTGTGATTAAACTCTTCTCTAAGCATGTTTGTATATAATAGCTCATTGAATATAATGAGTAGAAATTCTAGTTTGTCGAGAAGAAATACAGTTATCTGAAACACAAGATCAATGAATGAAAATATTTCAATACATTCATTTCCATCACATTTATAAATTATAATATATAGACGAAATCTATTTACGAGAATTCGGTCGAGTTAGGATCGGTTAAGGTAGTTCAAGTTGGGTTCGGTTAATTTATTTTAGGTAAGTTGAGGTGAACACAATTTCTGCATAACATTAGTCTTCATTCAAGAAATATAAATACGAATCCGGTTTTTCATCATTTCATAGCAGAATAATTGTTGAAGGATGGGGAAAAACTCTATTTTTATTCTTTTCAACGTATATACACTCGATTTATTTTGCCATAAAAATTGTAGGCCTAATCTTTTTTGTCGCCCAGTCAGTTAATAATTGATGGATTATGTTTCAAAATGAACAATCTCTTTACATATTAAATTTTGGCATATAAAACAGTAAGTCTGACATAAAGAATTTCGAAACACTTCTTATACATTTGTTATTTCTCTATCATCCTTAAAGCAGATTCATGGTCAGTCAAGCGAAGATAATAAGCGGTAACAATCCATTTATTCCACATCGAAACTCAATTTCATATCAATTAATTGCATGAGTCCAATACAAGTATAGTATAGTATATAGTGCACAAGTATAGTCAAGAAATCAATCAGAAGAAAACACGAGCAGAGTCATGTTTTTTTATACAAAACATCATCTTTTTGTTAGTAAAACCGTGTCTGTCATGCATTAAACACATCATCGTTGTGTTAGTAGAATCATCCAATTGTTAGAAGAAAAGCAAAAGTTTAACTATTCCCACACAGTGAGATGTCACACAGATGATGAAGTGAGATGTTCGTATATAGAAGAAAAATATTTTAACAATAAATTTGTTTTTATTTATGTATGTTTTTTGACAGATCTAAATCGTCTACCGTTTAACGCAAAATGTTGATCGACAATGCTATGAAATTGAATCCATCTATATGTGATTTCAAGATCTAGAATAAGAGTTTTCCTTCGTTTTTAATACTCATTATTACATAGTGATCCTGAATAACAAAATATGAATCCAAAATAATGTACAAACACACTCGACTATAAATGACTATCTTAGCAATATCTTAAAACGATCTTTACTATAATAAGAAAATTAGAATATCATTAAAATGGCTTTTATTAAGAAAAACACGAACTGAAAGATTCATTCATAAAAATACAGCTCAACGTTGTGTATACGTCTGCCAAGCAAAAAATACAAACTTTTAATCAATCTGATTTCAATCGTCTGTTAATTGATTCGAATATTTTTCAATTATTTCAAGTTTCGTGTAATGTTTTATGAAATTTAATGTGGTTTAATCTCAATCAAAGTGTAGTGTTGTGATCTCGGTTGAATGAACGATTAAATAACACAATAAATACACTTGAATCATGTCTTAGCTCGCTTGCAACAATCACGTGCAAGAAACATGCATAATTAAATCAATTATTGATGTGCTCGATTTTATCAGTTATATTTCAAATTCAACTCATTTCATTCGCCCATCTTTTTTTTTTTCAATGTCTGAATTAATCAATAATCATTTCTTGACTTTAGAACTTGAAAGATTCAAGTTCATATGTAGCTGTAGATTCATATGTAGATGTAGATTCAGATGTAGATTCAGAACTTGATGGAATACCCTGACCATGTACCACTTTCTTACCACTTGGCTCAGTAAAACTTTGAACTGTGACCGCGCTTTATACAGCAATGGACATATAAGTAAAACTCCTTCAATTTGACATTTACTATCCAAATCCCAGAAAACCAATCATTATTTAGGCCGTGGTACTTTGATACCATGCCTAGGACAGTCGACTCGGAACCTTCCATTTCGAGTTTCGCTTCCTCATTCTCTTTTTATCTCCCGTATAAACACTTCTCTATCCTATTATGTGTCAACTATTTATATCCATATATTTCTCTATATACCCATCAATGTTTGTCAAAATATAATTTGAGATAAAATTAAAAATTGCATTGCAAAAATCTTCTATCAGTCAAGTCAATGTAATCTAGGATATTGCACACATAGGATAACCATTCACTAACGTTTTCCTACGCGTTAAACGTATGCGAAATGCAATAAGTGGATCTATGCAACTATACCAACCACTGTGCAATGGACAGCAACAGGTTACAAGCTATTATCTTTTATCCCCGGATGCATTCTAGACGACATAACACAAGAAGACAAAATCTTGTTCTCCATCCTTCCACCTGTTTGATTGCATTCTTCTTCGACAAGACAAGTGGGTCACCTAGTCTTACAGCCTACTTTCAACCAAGCTCACCGCTCACCAACACACTCACCCCTCTTGCATGCGACTGCGTGACCAGACACAGATCAAATTGCACGAGTTTTAGCAGCGCTATTATGATTTTATTATTTTATATTACGTTTAACGATGTACTGTGATAATGAATGGTATCTATTGGCGGTAGTGAATGATGATATGAGAGGATAAGACGATGAGGTGACAGCTAGGTTATTTTAGGAGTTTTGGAGAGTGGGAATGAAGCGGTTGCATGTGAGTTGGCAAACTATCCTAGTAATCACTTTAACGACCGATTGAAAGAAGAGGTTTTCACCGCTTTGAATTGTCTCATGAGGACCATGTATATAATCTTTCGGAACATTGGAATCAGCTAATGAATGCAGAAGTCATTCGATAAGAACAGGTGGCAATCGTGCCTAATAACTGATAGGTGCCACCCATTTACATTGGATTGTCGAGAGAGTGAACAAAATTACTTGCAGGCTAAAAATTGCATAGGAAAATAGCATGGCTGTGTAGGAGCTTTCTTGGTTTCAAGGCTAGATAAAAACAGTAATTGAAAACAATAAATTGGATTGAGTATACCCTCTAAGTGGGAAAGAAAATTATTATAGAATAGAAATTACATGTTGAATATGGTTCGGCCAGTGAACCCAACCCAAAGTCGACACGCCCACTCGTTATTGCTAGAGGATACGAGGGTCGACCTGCCCACCTCCACATACACTGTCAAAAACAATGACTACACTAGTATTCGCGAGAGAAGGCGCGAACTAGTCGTGCTGTAATGTTATGGGATAGGAGAGACGGTCGAGCTGAACCTTCATCTCTCGTGGCTACAACTATAGACTCATATTTTTTTCTCATCTCAAACTTACAGTTGAATAAAACCAGGGATATTTTTGTTTTGTTTTCTACTTTCTCTGTAATTTAATAAGCGTTATTTCTGCGAGTGTTTCAAGATATGCTAATAATACTAAATGTGATACACGTTTAAAGAGGTCAATGTTATTTGCAAGACCTGTCTTCTAGTCAACTAAAATGTAATCAAGTCTATGCGAGATCTTTTTCCGCCTTGTAACCTGAATTTCTTACAAAACACTCACATTCTTCTAACTTTATTATATTTGAATAGATAATTATAGGTCCACGTAGCAATACAATCACTCTTTTCATGTGTTGTATTGTGTTTTAGAGAATTATGCAATTACAAACGGAAAATATTATAATCATTATAAAACTTGTAAAGAAATGAATCCCACATATTTCATTGTGAATATTTTTTTTACTTTTAAGTAGCGGTATTAATTTATTTCAATGTCTTACTTGTGACAGGAACGAATGGAGGCCGCATTTTTAGAGTGCGTTCCAAATAGAGCTATAGTATATATTATACTCAATCACGCAGAAATCATCTAGAATTTGTGTTTATAATGAAGTGAAAAAGTCTATGATACATTCCCTATTTAGTGAATGGAAACAATCAAAATTCTTACCTTTAATTTCCTTATTTTTCTGTTGTTCGTATTATCGTAAAAAGTTACAAAATCGTCTCTTTTTCATCAAAAATAGCTTAAATAGCTTGCGTCATCCGAAAACCTTGTACAACGAGACTTTATTTTCTAGTTTTATGAATTTATAAAAGTGAAAATCATGGAAAATGCCAACATTCATTTTTAATAATATAATTCTATTTATGCAGTAAGATTTTGGATATTTAAATATTCTAGTTTTTTATTCATATGGAGCGAAATCTGTAAACAACATATTATTCATCTTGGTTTCGGACGATTTATAACGACATCCAATTAAAAAGATGTAAATCATCAAATCTTCACACATTCAGAATACATGAATGCCGTTGAATATATCAATCAATTTTAACAGTTATAAATTACTCCTCAAATAATTTGAGCATTTTCCAAGCCAATAATCATGCTAAAATCTAACAAAAACGAATGTAAATGAAAATATTTCTCAATTTTGTGAAATTGATCATGAAATATTTCCAGAAAACAGTCGAACAATGGGTATAGTTGATCTCAAAATATTGAATAAAAATCCGACCTGATTTCAATCCACGTACTGTAACAGCAGCGCTCAAGTACG
Organism: Brachyptera putata; assembly: GCA_907164805.1. NCBI lineage: Eukaryota > Metazoa > Arthropoda > Insecta > Plecoptera > Taeniopterygidae > Brachyptera > Brachyptera putata. Next base: position 6,774,823 of record OU015467.1, read on the forward strand.
CATTCAACCCAATCAAAAATTACATTAAATTAAATATATTAAATCAAATTATAATTAAATTTAGGTGGTACCAAAATTTGGCTATAATTGGTGGTTTTCTGATGGTCATCAATGTCACTGACCTATGATTACCAAAATAATTCCAGCATATTTCGATCTATACTACTTCTGGAGACATCGAACCAGACAGTAGCGCTTGCGTTTCGATGTGGAGTAAATTGGAAGTAGTCTTGATGATGTTTTCGATTGATATAATTCGTTTTTTACCCTGAGATCAAAGACATGAGTAATACGGGTGTTGAAAATGGAGGTCGAAATTCCGTAACATCACGTTTCAGTTTATTTCACGTTCCGCAGTATATTATGTTGCAATACATTTTTTATAGTAAAAATTGTAATCCTGGCGTATACATTTATTTCACGTAATTCATTATTATTATTATTATAGTTCTGGTTCTGTAAGCATTCATCTTAATGATGATTTGATGCGAAAAAAATAAAACTTTCAAAGCAAAAGTGTTCTTACCAAACCACATTGTTTTGTTTACAATTCGTTGATCGAGAACAAATATTCCAATATATAGAAGAAGAAATATTTTTTCCTATCTGAATTTCTTTGAATCACATTTCAATTTAATTCATGGTATTTCCTCTTCAACTGATATATACTAAACAAGCCTCCACTGTGTTTTTTTTATTATTATATTATGGGGTGATTGGTATGACACTTCTCGTTCCTTTTTTAAATTTGTATCAGCAATAAAAGTGGAGAGTTGAAAAGTACTTTACCGTACATTAAATTTAGAAATTTAATCAAACAACTATCACATGGATATAAAAGCTGTTGACGTTGTTGAATTAATGTTTATCACTTTTTTGCCCGGATATAAATAGTTTTTTTTGTGAAACGTAAATTGATATTCTCTCTTACATTTCAATAATGGCTGCTGTTATGTCTTGGTGGTTAATGTCGTTGAAAATAATCGGCAATTTCTCGCCGTCAGCCATAATTATTACAACTTTCCACCTATCAGAAGATCTAAAACAATTTTCAAGTCGCTTAATGTCTTGTTTATAGAATTATGGACTGTTAAAATGCAGATCGCTGCTCTCCAGAAATGTTATTGAGAATTATAATGTTGCTGAATGTTCTAAATCTATCGATGCTCATTATAAACTGAATTGAGGAATTTGTTACGAACTCAATAATTCGTTCGAAAGTTCAACAATATTTGATATTATTATTCATATTTGTCTTGGAATTTACAGTGTTTACTGTCGATATGAGACGGTCATGTCCTAATATATATATATATATATATATATATATATATATATATATATATATATATATATATATATATACATATATATATATATATATATATATATATATATATATATATATATATATATATATATATATATATCATCTATAGTTTAACTCAAAATAGGTATGTTCGAAGAGTGATTACAATATTTATGAAATGTATTACATATTTGCTTGATATGCTTCGAAATATTGTTCACATTAAGTTCACGTCTAAATTTAAATAATTTCTCAACAGATAGTAAACACTGTCTCACTCATCAGAAAAAATTTCCAGGTTATTTTCTAATATTTAGTATTCCTATTATCTAACTCAATATTCGTTTTAATGATGGTGGCAGTTTTTTTTTCTTGTGAAACGTGAATTGATATTCTCTTCTACATTTCAATGATAGCTGCTGTTATGTCTTGGTGGTTAATGTCGTTGAAAATAATCCGGATACTATTCGGATACTTGGCATTTGTACTAGGTATAAACACTGGCATTAATTACTTGTACTAGTACAAATAATTCGTCTGGATGATGTCTTTTCACGAAAAAAACTTGACGTCAGGTAGAAATATCGAAGAATTTTCTCTGAAACTGTTTCTAGATATTGAATGAGAAATAATTGAAAAACACGTAATTACCAGGGTGTCTACAAGACTGTAAAACCTGTAAAACCTGAGAAGGTCAGGGAATTTAATAAATCTGGAAAAGTCAGGGAAAAGTCAGGGAATTTATTTTTTCTGGAATTTTACTCAAAATGTAAAGAAATATATATATATATATATATATATATATATATATATATATATATATATATATATATAAATATATATATATATATATATTAAATACCATTTTTGGTTGCTGCAAATACAAGTTCACAATTTTTCAAAATTTTTTAATTCCCGCCTATACCTGACGGGGTTCGAAAATTCAATACGTAGATACCGAAATTGAATTTGTGAACAATTTTACCTACATTAAAATCGACGGGAAAGCCAAATTTGCACACTGGAAAAATATAATTTCCCATCTGGAAAACCTGGAAAAGTCATGGAATTTTGTAATGGAAAATATGTAGACACCCTGAATTATTATCAATCAAACTTAGTCATTCTGTCCACTGTAGATCAAGCACAGAATGACCATTGATACACCCAGTTTCATAGAAATAAAAAATTACAATTTTCAGAGATTATCTTATTAAATTTTTAATTTCAAATCTGAATATTTCAACGCCTCAGCTGAATCTGAGGCATCAAGTGTACTCCAGAATAACAATATGCAATTAGTTTTAATAGTTTATACGCCCACTCAATCAAGTTAATTGGGCATTTAATTATTTAAATACTCTGTGAGTAGTCGGCTGCCTTTGCATGCAATTCATGCGTATTTCCCTTCAAGATTAATGTAAAAACAACTTAATACAATTTGTTAAAATTTGTAACATCAATTAGTGCATGCACAATCAGGATCATTTTCTTCGTTTTTCCATACAAATAGCGTGAAGTGAGACTTTAGAATACGTACATTTTCTGGAATTTTCCATTCGTGTAAATTTATACAAAATTCGAATTTTGATAATATAGAGCATTCACCTCCTGTGAAATATAACATTTTGGAACACAATAGCTTCACTGCATTGTTCTCAACTTTTGAACGCATGAATAGTTTTTCTTTTCATAATCTTATTATATCTTATTATGATATCAATATTGTTTTGTTTTGTTTACTCTCAATACTAATGCTGGTAATGTCCGGATTCATCACAGAAGCGGTTTTCACGTATAAAGTGTTCTGTACTTTTGGAAACTTGAAGACTTTTATCTGCGGCGGAAAATTATGGTCACAGACAGCGTAGTCCTGGTGTTGAAGTTAATTGGTTTTGTGAAATTAAAATGGGATGGTAAGATCGCCCTTGTGGTGCCCCGTCCAAACGATCCTACCTTTCATCCATAGCCTTATTTGGGGAACAATGATTTTGTATCAAGTTTCGATGTTATTGAAAAAAAAATCCGAATTAATCATTCTTAAAATGAATCACTTACATAATTATAATTTGATAATTATTCATCAAACCACGTTTCGAAATATCCACCTTCATCTCAAACGGCTTCAGTTAGTAGAGGAAAACACTATTCTGAGCGCTAATGATCGATGTCCCCGTGGTATGAGTACAGGAAGCAACCGCAAGTAATGAGTATCTTACCTGATGTTAGTTTCTAAAATACGATAGTCATCAATTCAATTACTAAACCTAATGTTTACTATCCCGTGAAAAGTGAATTTTCCTTTTCACAACCCGTTGTCTTTTAAATGTTCGGAAGTATTTTGCTGAAAGGTCATTGCTCGAACATGTGTATCGAAAGTTCCGTGCAACATCCATATGTCCCTCGGCTACCAACTATCTGGATCCCGTTGTTGGTCGATTGATGACAGTCCGAGACTACTGCTCGATTCTGTTAAATAGTACCAAGAGACGGCGGGTGGACATTCACGGCATATAGGTTTACCGTTCCTCATTTTACACCAGCAGATTAGTTCGTGCGAAAATTCGAATTAAAATTCATTTATATTTACGATCGAAAAGAGTTTGCACAATTTGGAGAGGATGCATTTTTTTAAAATAAATATTACGGTTATGTCTCAAAGAATCCATCTGCTAGATATCAAAGGGACTCATGAAATAACATATAATGAAAAAAATATTTCCATTCCCATTGTTATTTCTCCTATAATGCGACTTGACATGCCTATACTGTATAGTTACAAATGTACGTCAAAAGCAAGCGTATTGTTGTGCTTGTATTATATAACAAAGACTTGTAACTTGTAGCTGTGCGCACGTGACTGTAAGTGTATCAGTTTCAATCGAAAAGTATCTAATTTTAATTTGGCTTGAAAAGTTAGTTCTTCAATAACAAAATAATCCAAATTGAAATTATTATTATAACTAACGATTGTTGAGATCCATTGTTGGGATGTTAGGTATAAGTGGACATGTAATTCATATATAATTCAATTGGCTTCATTGCTACTTCATTGAAATCATGACGAACATGAATGAGAAGAGAGCCGATCATTAGATTTTATATAAAGAAAATAATAATAATTTTCATCCAAAATAATAATACGCCATTTTCTCAAGAATTTATTCAATCAATTTTACGTAAGTGTATATATTTCTATATTCATAACTCAACGCGACAATAGAGTATAGAGTGTTCCAAGTAGCTATGAGATGACTGATTCACGCCAAGAAAAGCTGATAATTATACAAAACTCTTCAAATTTTGCGAAATGGTTTTGTGTTTGCTTTGCTATTATAAAAACGTCAAAAAGAAGTATTTAAATGATCTTTTTAACGCAAACATGTAGCCTATTTCATTCATTTCTATTTTAGTTTCAAAAGTGACTTAAAGTCTACGTCCTTCTTCAGGGCATCTAAACACTAAAATTTGCAGCTGCAGGAAGAGAAAATATTTTACTAACGATTTGTGATGTAAACGGCATATTTTTAACTAATTCTTGAAATTAATGATTTATTTTTAATTGGGAGTGTGTTTGTAATCATCTACGTCACAACTAGAGAATTCATTGACATTTCCAATAAAAAAAATCACGAGTTATTTCAATCTCTAATTAAAAATATACCGTTTTCACCACAATTCGTGTAAAAAAGTCTCACTTCCCTCAGCAACATTTTTTTATTTGATGATTTTAAGAGGTAAAAGTTATAAAATTTAGATTGTGTGTTTTAAAAATAATAAAGAAGTCTTTATTTGTACAAGGTGAACAATGACGAGACACTTAAGAGTACTTCACTCCAATAGTTTTTTCCGTTAACATCTCCTCAAATATTACACCAAAAATACCGTTTAGTGTTAAATAAGAACTCATAAGTGATGATCTAACATGTGTTATACTCTCTCGCGTGCAAGCAAGTTCCTTACAGAGTAAGCAACAGGTACCAGCAAGTGGAGTGTTTACCTGAAAACAGCTGTTGTCTGGTGCCGAGGTACAAGTAGAATACAACATCTCGGGTTGTTCAACTCGTGAAGAAGAGACAATGAAAAGTCCATTTCGATAACTTCCACTTTTAAGGAAGAAAACGTGACTGAGAAAAAAGTAAACGTCTACTCTCTTTGTAGTCATTAAAAGTTATGTTTGACATCGATGGAATAGGTTGTTTGGCCGCTCTGTTTGTTAGGTTATAAGGTAGAAGCTATAAAAACGATTCTGCAACTGAAATCTCTGAATAAACTTGGATTTGGAAATTCACAGATTTATTCACATTATATGCTATTATAAAAATTGCATTAAAGATAGACACTTATTCAAAGAAGCCGAATGGCAGCTAGAGTCATTATAAAACCTTAGAGGTTTTGTAAGTGATGCCACACATTGTTTTAATAATCGGTCCACAATGTTCCCTAAATTGTGCTCTCCAATTACGACTTTAATGTTAGTTTTTTGCCCCAAAATGTTATAATTGACAACTGTTCAATTGATTTCCTATTTATATATAATAATCGGGGGCTACCCGCAAACACAAAAAACCTTTTAAGCTGTGAGAATATTTTGGATAAATTCATTGATTGAATAATTAATAATAATTAATGTTAGTTATCATTCTTTTAGCCATTAAAAAGATCTGTGTTTCAACCAAAATTAGAATATTCACATCTTATAAGGCCTACCTTTCGACGATGTCAAAATTCAAAACTAAAAAAGTGATGTGCAACTAAATCAAAAGCAATGCCCGCGCACTTGCGTGCTATTCATGCAAAAGTATTAAACGAAGTTGAATAATACTGCGTGTGTTTCACATCAGGATACAAGTTAGAAATTTAATAACAGTTTTTAATAAAGTGTTCAAGTTGTCCTTTTCCACCGGAAGTGACAGGGATATCAACATAATATCGAAACCTTTTTTTCTAAACCAGTTACATTATTGCCAATAAAATTATCAACTAATGATTTTTAGTTTTTTGTGGGTATACATTCCAATAGAGAGTCGTTTAATAAATAAGTGGGTGTCTAACTGGCGGTGTTTTTTGATTACAGGTGCTCGATCTGATGAAGGAAGTCGCTGAAGACGACGAAGACTCGAGCGATATTTCCGGTTATCACTCCGACTCGGACTCGGCTATTATGATGTCCGGTAACTCCCCCTATGTCAGCAAAAGAGCGAGATACAACTTCCTCACCAGATCTGGTAAGTTGGCGTTGTCGGGCGTTTTCTAACTCTTCCTAGCTAATTGGTATTATTCAGTGGACCATAGACTGGACGTATTACTTTATGTTAATCTACTCCCATAATTGGGCTTGCTAATAGTGATGATAAGTTATACAGATATTAAAATTAAAAAGTAAGAAAAGAAAGGACATATGAAAAGAATGGAGAGGAATAGAATACCCAGAGCAGAATACGAGATGTCGGAAATGTGTGGAGATAAAAGAAGAGTGGGGAGACCGAGAGAGAGATGGAAGATGGGTGTGAGAAGAGCTGCTGAAGAGAGAGGAGAGGTATGGATTGAAGTTGAGAGCGGTAAATGGTGGAAGAATAGAAAGAAATGGAGGGAGGTGGTGAAAAGAGTTGAGATGGAAGTGGAGGAGGAAGAGTAGAATCAGGCAGAGGAGACGTAGGAGGAAGAGGACTTGGGACTGGCAAAATCAAGTTGATATGTTGTGCCCTTGTAAAATGAATGAACTTACCTAACTTTGTTAGAAAAGTATTTAGAAATAAAAAAAAGGATTATTTGAGAATATGTATCAACTATCAAGTGACTGAGACTAGTGTGTGGCTAGCTAACTAAATTCAGGAGACCCAGGTTCGATTTCCGTCATAATCGATCATCCTGACAGACATTTTTCGTGGTTTCCCTCTGTCGGTCAGGTTGATATTGGGATAGTACCTCAACAACAGGCCACGATCGTCTCCTTCCTACGATCAAAAAACTCCTAACGATAATAACTTGACCATTCATCACATCATCTTATTCATCATTCACAGACGCCAATATCCCAATATTCCTTTGAAGAGTTTGGCCATTCGGGGAACATTTAAAGAACTAACAACTTCTTAAGTGACTGCACAATTGTGTGTTGTGCCACAACGGAACACATGTAGGCTAAATTAAAAGCTATTAGGGTCAAAAGCTAACTATTCGTATAGCACGAATGAGAAATAATTACCGAAGCATTTCTTACCTTGGAAAATACAGATTCAAGATTCACATAAAGATAGTTGGCCTACGTTTCATCATCTTTTATCAGATATAAGATATCTTATATAAGATAATTCTATATTTCAAATTAACTAATTGGATTTTATTATTGTACGATACGAAAATAAAATAGCTTTGATAGTCCTATCATTATCTAACATCTATTATATTTCTCGAATATCTGTAATGCCCGCTTCTCTCCTAAGATTATTCTCTCCTTAATACGAATCGTGCTAAATATCAAGAAGTATAAAACAGAGATTTGATATCAACTATATGAATTACGAACCATTATTACATCATATTACCATGTCGTTAGTGAATGTGCGTTTAATTACCTATAAACATTGCCTAATGATCTTAGACAAGATGTATGACCCCTTTGACCCTGTGTCAAAAAACTCTGAACTATGTCCGTCGTTCTTCCAAGTGTCAAGTGCCAAGTATGTGCATGGTGTTGGTTATAAACCTGTTTGCAGCGGCCTATTGTGATGCAAGCACGTTGGGTGGAATCCTCGAGAGAATTACCTATCAAGCGGGTGGGTGTGTACCCTACTTCCCACTTACCAGCTTGACTGCCCTTTAAAAGCCAATCAACTCTTCGGTCAACATCATTTGTTTTGTCTCACTAATCTTGATTATTATACATAATATTTCATTTATTGTTTAAAGGATGTGCAGGATACATTGATATGTATGTATGTATATATATATATATATATATATATATATATATATATATATATATATATATATATATATATATATATATATATATATATATATATATATATTATATATACATATTTAATAACTTTTTTAAAATGTTTCAAACAAATTGTTGTTCATTTTGTTCCATTGATATTTTTTCTCTATCAACTTGATTATAGACTATACCGTTTATTTATGCACATTTTTAATCACAGAAACATAATTTTCTGGCTATGTTCATTGGATAGGTTCATTAACATCATTTTTGATCAATAGGTTCATTATTCAGTCTTGTCACATGGGTGTTTTTACTTTTAAAAGATCCTATTTTAGGGGTTCGATTGTCTCTTTTGAAATGTGTTTCGAATTCGTACGCAACATTGTGGGGCTATTCATAATTTGTCCGCTTACGGCTTTGTTCTGCTTTGTAAGTGTACTTGAATTGCTACGTTATTACAAGATAAGTAATAATGTAGTCAAGAATCAAGATGATAAAAGTAGATCACATAACGTTTGTTGATAAAGACAGTATTTGCATGCATTTTCCACTGATGACTATAGCACATTGTTTCGTTGTACTTATTCTCCACTGTCAACTTCCTGCTACATATACATTTCAAGTTATTATTATACCAGTTTTATATTATAATAAAATATAAATATACGCCTTTAGTAATAACAGTTTGAAACTGGAATATACAATTACCAATCAGCAATCAAGGGATCAAGCTACTTGTTGTATACTTACTCCTATAAAGTATATGAACATTGTTAGTAACACGTATGAGAGAAACACTTGTCAATTAAAACCAGTATATTCAACAGGTTTATCTTAATTAATATATTCTCGTGTTAGGTTTTATAGTAAAGAAAGATCGGATTCAAAATATCCTTTCTTTTCTGATGATTTACATTCTTGTTTCATGTTTAAAATGAATGAAACCCTGAACACTCTCCGACCCTGATGGAAAATCAAGTCACTTTTAGACAACTATATTATCTTTTTCATTTTAGATTACACGTTTTTGTAACGTTTTAATTATTCTCAGTCATTAATTTCGTGACATTTCTCACAGAGAGTTAATAAACTATTTCATTGAACTAGGAAAATTCCCGTAAGTCAAGCAACTATAAGTAAAATAGACGACAATAATTGTGAGATTAAGTCAAGTGAACTCACGGGAGACTTTTAGAGAATCATCACACTCTTTAAGGATAATGTTTTGGAACGGTATGGGATGTCAAAATACTTTAATTTATAGTAGAGACACATACTAAGATATATTTTGACATTTCATACCGATCAAAAATAGTGGGGTGTTTCGCTAAAAGTATTACGTGAGGTGAGTTCAAAAATATTATATTCTACTAAAAACAGAATGTTTCAAAATCAATATACTGTCGTCCTGTACTTCAGATACATTTACATATCATATAGAAAAAAGGTAATCTAATTTAAATATATGTAACGGAATCTACTGCACATTCTCGTCATTTTCACATCAAATAATTTCCGTATGCTATTAAATATTATACCTGTGAAATGATAGGTTATAGATTAGAATTCCAAGAACTAATTCCACTCAAAAGAAATCGCCACGCAAATAACGGATCTGTCATTAAATCTACCATGACTATATTTCGTGACATATTTCCTCCCATTAAATTAATTCATCAAACAAATTAATTGCACTTAAAAATAACTACAATAATACATAATCAAGATGCAATTTTTCAACAAGACAAAACAGACGACATTATTGTACAATGTCACATAATTGCGTGCACCGTTATGAGCCCCAAAGTTTCACACATTCTGTCCAATCACAATCAGTCTTCCACCAGCCAGATTGTTTTAATGTGCTTTACTGTTTCTCTAAGTCATTGTTTCTCTATGATTGTCTCGTGTACGGCTATATTCATACAATTAGCGCACGTTGTTTTCAAACTATCCATTAAAGAGGAGAACCGCTAGTAAAAAACGCGTGTATTTATTTACAACGTGTCCCGTTATTTACTGTGCCGCAATCAACAGGTGTTGTTTTCTAATAGTAGAAACTGGGCGAGATTCCTTCACGTATTCCTAGTAATAGTAGAAGCTAGCATTTGATAGTTGAAGAGGCTTCAAAGAGATATGAAGTATTTCTTCTCACGGTGCTGATGACCGATCGACACTCGTGACTGTTGGTGCTAATGGATAGCAGAGACGTACGATCGATAGTGAATCGATGAGTTATGGAATCGACTGTGGATTAAGGTGTTATCCAATCAATAATTTGGAGGTTTAATATAAGATTACGAAACTTTGTAGTCAACCTTACAGCAATTAAATGAAGTTAACGCGCCTGTTATACACAAATACAAAATACATACATTACAACAAATGCAACAATACGATTTAAAATCAAAAGTACAACGAATAGATTTAGAACTTCAGAACTGAGCTTATATATTCAACTTGACGCAGAGAAAATTTAAAAAAATTATGTAAAAAATTATCTTCACACTTTTTTCATTTTTTCACAATCTTTCTTCCCTGGCTTGTCCCAGTTTCATCACTTTTCCCATTTTATTCTACTTTCCCCAACATTTCTTACCACTTCCTCATTTCGAACGTATACGTATCCTTATCCAAGCAACAGGATTGAGAATATATTATAATTAAATTCACTCGTCCTAACAAAAGAGATACAAAATGTTAACTGATATGTTCCTCTCTCTCCATATTGAATAGTGCCTACCACTAAGTATAGAGTAAGACAATGACATGTTGTAGTAACGCATGAAATAACACAACGATTATGTGACTTACTATTTGTTTTGTTCTTGGTCGAAACATATTGTGCGACTTGTTACAATGACTTGTTACACAGCTGTAATCATCGCACACAACTCGAGTAACAAAGTCAAGTTCGAAGCTATAATGTAGTTTAAAAACTTATCTCTTTGATTGTTGACGTCTAGAAAATATAGGTCTAACAGGAAACTAATTAATTGATCATATGAATCAAGACTGTTGGTCATATTTATAAATTTTATTTCCTTATTCACATATGTTTCTGCCTTTTGAGTTCCAACTGCTATCAATTTAACATTATTTAATCTGCAGGAAGGTAGGGCACATTTTCACTTTCTATCACTAATTATTAATTTACTTCAATTATTGTTTTTTAGGATCTTAAAAGACCACCAAATTGCGTGCTAATTTTTTGTTCATAGATATCTCTTAAAATAATTTGAAATAACACTTTTCGTCTGTGAAAATCTACTTTCTTCCTAGAAATGTAGTTCATTAGTTGAATATCCGATATTTTTTTGTGAAGGTGTTAATATGACTTAGGACGTGGGTTTCTCGTTTCTACGACCTTTATTTCCTACTTTTAAGTTATTTTTGTGATACTCAAGTTTGCAGGTGTTGAACGAATCTCATCTCTATTGAGATTTAATTTTACAAACCGGAAAAAAGTGTCTGTAATTTAAATGTTTCTTCTCTTTTTTGGCGTGATTCAAAGTCTGAGCTAGAATTTAATTTACTTTCGCCCAATATAAGGAATGATAAGTGTCTAATGTTTGGGCTGAATCGGTTGAGCCACTTTGATTAATTAGTATCTCAAATTTTCAAAAAATCTTAAATCGCCAATGAATAATCTCGAGAGAAGTAGAACAAATAACGTTCAAAAGAAGGTTTTTGTATACTCTATATAAGAATATTTTTATTGGTCAGTTACTTGTGTTTCAAATTTCAATTTTGAAACACTTCAACCATTTTTGAGAAAAAAATCATCATTATATTATAATAATACCCAAATAAACTAGAAATATTGAATTATTCTTATGTTATGTCGGAAAATAAAGCTCGGTAAGGAAGTCAACTCATTCATGTTGTTGTTGTTGTTGTTGTTGTTGTTGTTGTTGCTATCAGCAGCGTGCAGTTATTGTATCTGATTTGAGTAGGTTTTATACTACAGGCAATTAACAAGTTGCATCCTCGTGTGAACTTCTGTCGTCTCTTGTAAACAACTCATTCTATTCTAGTAATAATATTAGACAGGAATTCAGGACATTCAAGGTGAAAAGTTTGAATATTAATTGCGTGAAATTGATAGACGTTCTGATGCTTTGTTTTATTTTCATTCCGTATTATGTTGATTTTCAATATAGTTACGTAGAATATATGACTAATAGTAATAGAGCTAGTAGAAGCACTTAGAAAGATTAGCATCGCCGAACTATCGATATATATAGAGATATCGGTAGCTATCGATACATAGGCCCTAGCTATCGACGCAAAAGTGAGAAGGGAACACTGTCAATCGCACGTGCAAGAGGATTAAAAAATACCATTGGCGTTTGTTAGGGCCTAAGTGGGAAAAAAATCGGATTATGAACTTTCATGTATTGAATGTAGATACATCAAAATGACAAAAAGACAATAAATGTAGCACAATTCATTTTCATTACTATAGATGCAAAGCCATTACAACTATCCAAGATTATTCAAAATATGCTGTAAATTTATGTATTACAAATTTCAATTGTAAATTCCTTTTTTTTTATTCAAACAAATTTGAAACAGTGAATTATTGTCATTTTTATATTCGTCTGAGATATTAAATAAAATAAGCCTAGGTGTCATACTAAGTTATAAAATTGTAAATAATGATTTTTTATTATTGCCTAATATAAATGTTAATATTAACAATGTGAAATTAATAATTTAAAATTTGTAACCAAAGAAGTTACATTCACCCCTCGCTCGCTTATCCAACAAGTAGGGCCTATCCAACACTTATTATCACCTTCTGTTTTTTACAGTGTAATTAATTGTATCGTTCTTGTTCACCAGTCCGTTCGACGAGTAAATGCAGCGGCCGTCCACCTCTCATGCTCAGCTCGTCTGGTGTCGGCTCTACGTCGTCGGACAGCCCGCCAGCGTCACTGCTCGGTCCAGTCCGCAAGACGTCGGCCGGCTGCAGTGCCGACAACTGCTCCACAACGTCGAGCAACAACAGCAGCACGTTGCGTTGCAGTCCGAGACAAGTCAAACACAAGAACCAACTCAACAAACTCAACTCGGCTCGTACGTGTGATCCTTAGTTAATTGACGTCGGTGGGGTTAAAGCACGCTCCCCACTTACCTCCTACGTCCCTTCCACCACAGTTAAATAGAATCAATAGACGTCTTTGCCATCCTCCGAATTTTGCATTTGAATTCAATAACAATATAGAAGTAAAAAAATGTAGATCTAATTTTAACTAGCAAAAAAACTCCAATAAAACACTTTTGGATAGCATTGTTATGACAAATGACGACAAATAACTGCATTCGATAATTGGCAATATAATTTAACGGTCACAATCGAATAGAAACTTTTTTCTGTAAAAGTTTATGTAAAAGACAAAATGAAAATTCTTGAATTATTCATCAATTATTAATTTATTATTATTATTGTAGTATTGAAATGTACCTTGATATGTCTTTCCTTCGCCGTTATTGCGCTCCTTTGGAGACATAGTGTAAATGCCAGAGTTATAGAACTTCAAACTATTCAAGGAAATAGTAGTTGGATTATTGCATAGAATGAAAAATTCTATTGTTTTTTGAATATTTACTATACACAATAATCCAAGTACCCGGTCAAAAATATCACTAGCAAACCACATATTATAACTTGTATTATTTTATTATATTCAGGAATTCAAACCAAAATATTCCAATTTGTTTTGTGGAGTAGGCCCTTAAATCAGATTTCACGTTTGCTTTTTCATGCAATACCTTGTCTATTTTTTATTATTTTTTTTCAGAGATTTGTACATGATACAAATTTGTGTCAGTGCTCAGTGGTACTCAATGGTATTGACTTATTAGAAGTCTACAATAACCAATTGAGTTCAACATCCTCATGAAACTTTATTGTTGTCCCCAGCTTTGTCAACTTCGTCTGTACCTTGCTGCCACGGATGCCAACCCCGTGCTTCCCTCCAGGTTCTCCCCCCGAGTGAGATTGGTGAAGTGGTAGCACTGCGGTCAGAGATGGAAACTCTGCGATCGGAGCTAAGCCGTGCCAACACGAGACTGCAAGTCGTTCAAGAGTCGGAGAGACAACTGAAAGAACGGTACGTGTACTCGAGCCATTGGAGAGCTTATCGTTACTGTATCATATCCGATATTACAGTATTAATACATGATTAAATTGAGCTTTTATAGACATTGATTGAATTGCTACTAATGATTCTACTAGATTATCAACATTGTGAGATGAAATATACATTATGAAATACATATTTGTTTTTATTCAAATTTAAATTCTTGTATTGAAAATATAAAAACTATATAGCATTCCATAGGCCTATATACAACTTATTTGATTTTGTACAACTAATACAAGAACAATTTAATAATTTTGTGAATGTGTTTGCAATGGTTACCCAATAATTACATATTTTAACCTTTATTGGTCCTTGACTCCATAGTGAACAGGATAACAATGAATATAAAATACATAGAAAAATATAATGAAACATAATTAAATAACTGATATGAAATGATATACAATTGAAATAAAATTGAAATAATTAATGATAACATACACAAATTAGGATACTAATGATAATTGAAAATATAAAATGAATCTAAACGTTGATGGTTGGTAGTTGATTGTATAAATACGGTAGTTTCTGAATATCCCAATCACATACCATACTTAAATTCAGATTGTAATTCAGATAACATTATTTTCATCATATTTTCTTTCTGTACAAAAACTGCTCATACTAGATTCTGTTATTTAAATAAAGTAATGAAATTATGAGCCTGCATAGCAACACGCGTGATAACTGTTTTTGTATTGTTTCTAATATTGTTTGTGTTACAGACTTGCCTCCTGCCCTCCTCCTCCCCCAACCGCCACTAGTGATGTTGGTGTGACGCGGGAGTCTTTGGTTCGCCGATACGCAGATCTCTACACACGGGCACGCGTCGACACGCTTGACGCGTTAGACAATCTGCCTCAGCTGCGTGAATCCCACGAACTTAAGTCTAAAATATTGTTTTCTGTTATCGTGGTGAGTTGTAGAAGCGTCTCTTCGAGGTTCTCTCTTTCCTTCTTTTCCTATTAGAACAGCTTCTTCATTATTACTTTACTTATATTATCTGGCCCAAACTTGATGAACTTACATAGGCCTACGATTGTAGGAAAGTGTTGAATCGTAGGAAATATCATGGAAATTAGTTTCCCTTTCTCTAGGCTTTATACAACTGACGTCACTCATTGTTTCATGACATTATTCAAGTGTTGTTCTTACAAAACACTCAATGACAATAATTGAGTGAGTTTAAGAAAAGAGAAACATTACTTGAATTTGTTTACTAAAGCATTACTACTTCAATTTGAAGGACGTATTCTGACAATTCAAATATTTCAGCCATATTTCCAAACTGAAATACGAATATCAATAAAATATTTGGAAGAACTCGTGGTAAAAAGTTAAAAAAATAACATGAAACACTTTGTAGATTCATCAAGTTTATTATGTTAGGCTTTTTATATTAGACATGTCTTCAGGCTTTATCTTTATGACAATTTTAATGAGCTTACATTTACAATGAAAATTATAATATATTTAAGCAATTATTGGATGAGATATTTTTCCAAAGCTGCTTGATTTATTTGGTCTTCAAATAACATCCGCTCAAACGACGATGACGGACAATGGACAGAAGTGACGTACGAAACATTGCTTATTATTCCAGCAAAATGCCTATATTCTGTACACGAGTATGTAACATGTAACTTTAGTTAAGGATTAGGCAGAACGATATTAACATACAATGTATTTTATATTCATTAATAATGATCTGAATGAAAATTATGATCATTTTGAGTGAACATTTTAACTAGCACTACGTTTTGTTCATCTAGAAATATTTTGAAATTTCGAAATGGGTAATACAAAAATGTTCTTCACTTGTTTACTGATTGAGTTCAAAAATGTTCATCACACGTTCACTGATTGAGTGAATAAGTAATAGAACAATCACTAAAGAAACTTCATTTTTTAATCATTGTATCAAAAGATAAATATCCCCATTTCACTTTTTATTTCTCGTGGTTATAAAATTTGAATACAAGTACGATGCTTTCTTTTAAAAGCATTATTGTGTTGTCTAAATGAATCAAATCTGGAGTCAATTATCGTATAATTTCTTTTGATGATTGAATATTACAATAATTGTCATCCTTACAGGCAATAAAGGACAATATTTTTTTTCAAATAAAACTACCGTATATCGTTTTAGCACAGCTGTCTTTTGGACTACATTTACAGACTCTGCAGGCAGGCAACCTGACAAATACTGAACTACATTATTTACCAACTATTGATATTAACATAGACCTATCTACTAATCATTGATGTGATCAACCCTGACTGCAGTTGAAGCTCTCCATTTGTTGATAAAAAAAGAAAGAAAAACTAGTTTAAATAGTTAATTAGATAATAATTTACATTAAGTACGGTAATTATGTAACGAGTCACATATTGTGCAACACTAGCTACCGGACAGTAGCATTTGCTAGTTGATAGTAGCTTTACAATAATTGTAGAGTGATAGTTTTGAAACCACAAATAATAATACAAGTTTTAACCTACTTCAGTTATATACAATTAATTATCATAATAGACCTTCTATAAATAATAAAAAAAAAAAAAAAAAAAAAATAGGCTCAATGATATAAATATAAACAATTCACAGGTAGGCCCTTCTTCAATTATAGTCAAACATATTTTTTAAATATAATTTTAAAAAATTGCAACTCTGCCTGACATTGGTTTATTTAAATGATTACCCATTATGAATTCACAAATTGTTGGAATTTAACAACCAGCAGCTTACCACATAAACTTTGGAGTATACTTTACAACAATGAAATGTAACAATATTATTTACAGAATTCCGTGCATAATATTATTATGCAGGAGTGTACAGGTTCACACTGCTCAAGTTGTAATAGTGTTTTTTGAGATCTTCTATCATAATTATCATTATATCATAAATTTTGTGTAGGCCTACTTATCCAATTCACAAAAAAAGAAAGTATTTTATAAAATGTGTTCAATGTTAATAACTTCAATGTGAGGTTTTCTGTATCTGGATTATGAATTTGGAAACATAATATTTTTCTTGTTTTCCAAATCTCGTATTTTTAAAAGAACATTTTATCACTTTTAGAATTTAGGCTATAGTTTTTCATTTGATAATCAATTTGGTAACAAGTTGATAATAAAACACCAAAAGTGATATTGTTGACATTTCATGTAGTGTTTACTCAGCTTTACTAACACAGTGTGACTTGAATTCTATAACATGATTATTATTGAGTCGTGCGGTGACTTGAACTGACAATCTATCACAGACTTGACTTCTCTTACTCAACTATTTATTCTGATATTTATTTTCTTCTTTCTCTCTCCTTTCAACATCCACCGCACTGTTCAACTCGCTTTTGTTCTACTAATGTTTAACGCATGACTTTGTTCTCATGCGCACGCGCAATGTAGCTCGCCTTCCGTTCTGCTCAATCACTCCTGGCCTTGAAACGTGACCACGTTCGACGGATCCTTCACATTCCGACGCCGCCGCCCAACGGACTTCATCTGGACCCGAATACGACCATACTCGAGAACAGCGTTCAGTCTTACCTCAGGACAACTGTAGAAATCTTCGACTTGAGCAAGATAGGAGAGGTGAGTCTGAGAGCAGTAGTTCAGTTGCCAGACCGACCACTAGGGCATTAACGTCACATAATGGTGGGTCACAAAATTTAGAGTATAGGCTTACTCTGAAAATTAATATCCTGACATGGCCGAGCAGAATTGACACTGATAACGGATGTACGTATGACACAATATTGTGCCGGAGTTGACGATCTTTTTAAACGTACATGAAAAATTAGAAACACCATTAAGTTACCATCTGGATGGATAGCTTTCAAAATAAAGACCTATGCCAAAATTATATTTTTTCATATCAGTCAATGATTATCAGCCTTTTAAATCCAAAAATATTTATATTTCATCAAGTTTTAAATTTCAACTAACTTCCTCTAAAATTAAAATAATTGATAATCCTTTCACACAACAGCATACACAACTTCGGAGGCATCAAAACCAAGAATTATCCCGGCTCAAACAATAATTACGATACGTCTCTATAAAACTACAAGTCTAATGAATGTGTTCTTCACCTATTAGGAGGTTTGTAGCCAAATCTGGGCCACGCTCTACGACTATCCGTGCCTGAAATTATGCCCCGGTCTTGTGGATTACGTGAAGGAAGCCGTCCGCCTGGCGTGGGCGCTCGTGAACCAGGCGCCTGCGTTCTACCTGGAGTATGAACAGCGTATCATGCGCAAGGACGTTCACGTGCGCTTCCACACGTCCAACATGGAGACCGAGCACATTCGCACGTACTTATGGCCCGCGCTGCTAGAGGGTCAAGGAGGACCTTGTGTTCATAAGGCTGTTATCATCACATGAGCGCAACAAGTAGCGTTTCAACAGGTCAGTGCGATATGACAGAGAGAGATAGTGAGAGATATTGGGAGTATTATTGGGATATTGGGAGTATTACAACCCTGAAACTAGATTTTAACAAAAAATGACAGTTCTGATATACTCTTAGAGCATCCTTGCCAATGATTGAAAGCAGTGTTGCGCATTGGACAGCGTCGGCTTTCTTCTTCAGCTCTGTTGCAATTGCATAGTTTTCGAAACAGTATCTAAAAAATTTCCAGTTGTCCTGAACGTCTCCAGAGACTTTCATTGGTTCTGGCGTAGGTATATTTGAAGTCATAATTGCTGTATTATGTACTATATGATTGTACATTATGATTCCGCTGCTGACACCACGTTTTGTGTTAAAGCTCCAGCAATAGACTGATGTTTTATTGTTCTTATTTTTGAGTACATTGTGGTATTGGTGGCTCACAGCCACATGAATACAGGGCAGCCAGTAGGGCCAACTTACGTATAATTGAGCTAGACTACTAACTCACAACAATGTGTCTCTCCATTTTTAGAAAAAAAAAATAGAAATCATCATTTTAAGTTCAGAAATAAAAATTGATTAATTTTTACCCCTGGACCAGGCCCTTTTTCTGAGTCGTGACGTAGACATATCTCGATTCTGTTTATGACTCTTGGGATCTGGAAGATGATGAAAATCAATCATTATTTCCTGAAAATGAGATGAAGATTGCCAGTTTGCTCTAAAATAAGGGAAATAAAACAAATCATCATCCATTAAGAATAACTAACTTTAAAAATAAAATAAAAAATGAACAGGTAGAAAGACGTAGAAAGTAACAAGTGACCATGAAAAAAATTACCGTTCCACTGAAATAATTAATTTCAAGAGTTCCATACGTCTCTTTCATTTGCACGTTAGAAATATAAGTGTACCTAGTATATTTCACTCCTCATTTCAATTCTGACAATCGTTATTATTTATATTTTACAATGTACTTCAAATATTATTAATTGCAGCGATATGATTAGTGTATACGTAATGTAATGATGTTTATGATGTTTGCAGGTTCTAATTTCTGCCGCCCACCGACTCACTTTGACTTTTCTCTTCATGATTCATCAAGTCTTCTACGTACAACAACAAACACCACCATATCTTGAATATTATTATCATTGACAAATATAATTAACAATAAAAAGCTGAAAAACATGTAAATATCAATCTGGTTCAGTAGTATTTAAGATGTTGCACATAAAACATAAGATTAATTTCGTGCCATCTTACATTGGGGAAATATTGAAAATATTATGTACATAATAAATATTTATATATTTTTAATCATAATTCTTAATATTGTGTAGGTGATATGAAATATCCATCTTGAAGTGTATGTATAGTATTTTATGATACGATGAAATAACAAGAATCATTGAAAAACAATTAATATAAGTAATTTGAATTACCATTACACTCTTAATTGTTCTATAAATACATGAAAAATGTCTCTGATATTATTATTGTTTCTTCAAATCCATATTATCAAAATAAATCCTCATATCCTCATCATAAAAACACTTCAGTCTATTACAGAGAAGACAAGAAATATAGAAAGTAAGTACGTAAAATCTGCATCACAGGGAGACAAGAAGGTTTTGGTACATAGCTCTGTGATGTAAGTCAGATTTGAGTGATGCTGAGGGTAAAAAAAAATCCGGAAAGGTTATAATAATAGTGAATTTAACAACCTTTAAACATACTGGAACAAAAGATATATCTTAGTCATCTTTCACTCTTCTTCTTTCATTTTGTGAGCCTTTTCCTATCATTCCATCACTTCTGGTTTTCTACATTTTCCCCTCTTCTAATATTTCTCAGGTTACCATACTTTTCTCAAATACACAATCTTTTATTTAATTTCGTATTTTTCTCAATAATTAGACGAGCTTTAGCGAGGATACAATTTGACATACTGAAAAAAATTGGTGTTCGTTTTTATGTTTTTTTTTTTTTTTTTGTCGGTTCTCCACAGGTCAAACGGCTACAGCTATCAACTTCAAACTTTTTTTCAATATGGTTCCTCATCCAACTTAGATCTGTATAGTTTTGTGGCATTATCGAGTGGTAACTTTTTTTTTAATGAATTTTAGAAATTTCAAAAATACTCATTAGAATAACATCGCGGAAAAAAAAGAAAATATTTTTATTTTCCCAAAAAAATGAAATTTTGCGTGAAGTTGAATTACATTTTGATACACATTTCTAGAAATGTTCAGCTTGATCGGGTCAGTCATTTTGAAGAAAAAAAATAAAATGTGCTAAAGATAAGAAACCATATTGAAAAAAAGTTTGAAGTTGATAGTAAATATACTAGCAACTTCAGTTGCTAGTATATTTGTTGATAGCTGCAGCCGTTTGACCTGTGGAGAACCGAAAAAAAAAAAAAAAAAAAAAAAAAAAAAAAAAAACATAAAAACGAACACCAATTTTTTTTAGTATGTCAAATTGAATCCTCGCTAAAGCTCGTCTAATAATGCAGTTGAATGTATTTTTATTCAAGGAAAACGCTATTAAACTCAACTTTTGAAACTTGGATATACAACTTTCTGTTTATAGAGTTTTATCATATTTCACTCATTTCCACAAATTTTACTTTTTTTAAAGACTGTGATCGCTTTGCCGTATGTTTTTGAGTGCTGCCAGACAAGTGCCAGGTGTTTGCTTGTAGTTGTATTTTCCGCCTACATGTTTTACTGCCCACTGAAATAATTCCCATATCTATGTGGCTGTGTCAATGCGTCTTTAGTTAGTACTTCTTACAACATGGCGAGTTATCGAGACAACGTGCTTACCTACAAAGGTTGCAATTTCCTTCGTCAACGCCTTATTTTAGCGACCTTAAGTGGAAAACCAGTGAGAATAAACAATATTAGGTCTCAAGATGATGATCCAGGCTTGAAAGAATTCGAAGTGAATCTTATAAGATTATTAGACAAGGTTACAAATGGGACAAGGATTGAGGTTAGTGAGACTGGTACTAGCCTGTATTACCAGCCTGGTCTTCTTTCCGGCGGCACATTAGACCACGAGTGCTGTAAACTACGGGGTATTGGTTATTACCTAGAAGTCTTAGTTGCACTTGGACCATTCTGCAAGAAACCTCTTCAAATTACATTAAAAGGGGTTACAAATAATAAGGACGATCCTTCCGTGGATGCTATTTTGAATGGTGCAATCCCTCTCTTGAAACAGTTTTTGGTGGCCGATGATGGACTTACATTGAAAATCAAGAAACGAGGTGTGGCTCCAGAGGGTGGTGGAGAAGTAATATTCAAATGTCCTAACAGACGACAACTCAAAGCAGTCCAGTTTACAGACTCCGGGAAAGTCAAACGTATTCGAGGAACAGCATATGCAGTCCGTGTTTCTCCAGCTATTTGTAATCGTCTTGTTGATGGTGCTAAAGGGATTCTACTTCAGTTCATACCTGACGTTTACATTTACACCGACCAAAATAAAGGAGAAAAATCTGGAAAATCGCCCGGTTTCGGATTAAATCTCGTTGCAGAGACTACAACAGGTGTTTTCTATACTGCTGAATTTATGTCAAATCCAGTTGGCGAATCTCCTTCCGTGCCGGAAGACATTGGAAAGAGAGCTGCATTCAAAATGCTTGAAGAGATTTATAGGGGGGGTTGTGTCGACTCAACTTTTCAATCTCATGCAGCATTATTTATGGGATTATCTCCAAAAGACATATCGAAATACAAAACAGGACCATTGTCACAATATACTATCCATTTCTTGAGGAACTTGAGAGATTTCTTTGGCATTACGTTCAAGTTAGATTCTCACCAGTGGACTGAAGAAGAAGAAGAACTCAATCTTGGAGCCAATAAAGTAGTTATGACATGTATTGGTGCTGGATATGTTAATTTAAGTAAGAGGACTACTTAGAACGAATGTATTACGCTGTAAAAATGTTTTATTATTCTCTATTAAATAATGAACAATCACTATTTTTATTACTTCATAAGTTACATTTTTAGCAAAAGCACAATCCTTACTCCTTCCTTTTTTACCAGGGGGACGTAAAAAAATCTTGAAGATAGTAGGTAGGCCTAGTTACAGAAGTGAATGAGAAGGCCTAGTTAGGTTCACAGTTCTTGCATGGTTTCATAAATTCAATTACTTGAGAGTTGATTTGTATTTCTGCTTACAAAATAATAAAAGAACCTACAAATGTGAAAATTTGTATAAAAATAGTATTGCCACACGAAGGACATGTCATAATAATAGTCTGTTTTGGGGAAATTCCCGTACCGGTACATCAAGTTTTTGAATCTGTGGTTTAATAACTAGGAAAACGCTTTATATGCGTTGTGAGATGAGCTTAGAAGTATGGAAATGTAGAATTAAGAACATTTGGTCAGCTCAATGTACATCTACAGGCCATGGATCACTTCAAAGGTTTAAAAACCGCGGCTGTCTGTTGGTATATAAACCTTGGTTTCCAAACAATTATACCAGTGCCTTCTTCATATCCATCACAGATTTTAAACGTTTTCATTTATTGGTGACACTTGTTGCTCACATTTAATAGTTTCTTACAAGATGCATTGAGGGTTGCGTTGGTTCGCCGCCGGCGAACCAACGCAACCCTCAATGCATCTTGGTTTCTTAATTGCTTTTATTGATGTGTAAAAAAGTACATTAAAAATGCGATTTCTTCGTTATTTCACATCCGATTGTACCATAAATCGCTTAAAATGGGTATGATAGATCTTTCCACATTCAGTATAAATTTGAAAGATTTTGAAAAAAAAAATCGTCCGACCGATTTTTCTGAAAAACAATCCCAACCTATTCTGGTATAACACCAATTTGTAAAAAAAGTTTCGAGTTGATTGAAACTTTTTCCTGACCTGTATGCCGCGTACAAAATTACACACACAAAAAAAAAAAAACATAAAAACCAAGACCAAAATTTTTCGGTATATGGAATGAAAATCTTCGCTACGCTCATCTAATTACTGCCAGAGAATCTGTTTTTTGTTCAAATAATTTTGTAGGATTTTTCTTGTTAATAATTATTTCTTTAATAATTTTATTGGGGCATTAAGTTCATCTATTTTAGTGTCAATAATTCGAACTCATGGAAATGATTATTTCCAATCTATACTCTATATATTATTTACTCGAGTATGATGATTTTTTTTATAAAATACCAAGATTTGAAAAAATCAAAATAATATTTAGGAGATAAAGGAGTCGTTGGTAAGGACATGGGCATTGAGATTGTTGTCTATGTAACAGGCGACCTTGACAAAAAGCGCTATTTTTAATTATTTTCTTACTCATTGCCAGTCAATGGCGGCTCTGGTACAGCTTCTGTCATGCAATATTATTGGTAAATAAATTATGCCTGTGTATATGTTATATTATTCTACTCATTTATGAGTGTTGTTCACTATTTATATTAAGCTTGCAAGCCAAGCTACCATTCGTCTTTATGAAATTATAATTTTTTCTGTTTATGGTATAATACATTTCTCTATTTCAAAACAAATAGGTTATGTTACCTATGTCCGCCCCCTTTTTGACATGGGGGAGGGGTCATTGGCATTTGCTATTACTGGCCTAAATTTGATAGCACAAACCAACTAGTATAGTAACATCATTTATATAGGCCTACATTGTATATTTGGCACAAACATTTTTACAGAACGTGATACAAATGGAGATGTCATTTGGACTTGGACTTATCCATCAGTTACAGCTGCTCAACAATCATTAGTTTTGAGAAAATGTGGTCTCGATGGAGATCACATGACGGTACAACCTTTTGTATTTGGCCGGCAAGCTAAAACGTGGTACTATATTACTTGTACTGAAGTATTTGACTCCGACAATCTACCTCGAGTTAAACAATTTGCTCTTGTTCTATGGAGTAACGATTTGAACCCAGAAAAATATGACACACTCGGAAGGATATTGAGTAAAACATTATGCAAGACAGGCAGCCCAGCATCTATGTTGCGTCTCTATTTATCAGTTGTTACAAGAGGATCGTGTACCACAGACGAAAATGGTACTTTCATTGCCAGAGATTTTGTTAAACAGTCTCCTACAACATTTTTAAAAGGTAAATAAATAAAATTCATATTAGGCCTATATCAGTATCATATCGTATCATCTCTATATTGTATCAGTATCAGGATACTTGGGATAAAGGACTATTTTTAAGTTTAGAATCCATCACGAATTGATATTGTGTCTTGTACATTTACCTTACGAAGTGTCTATTCCCACGCCCCGACCCACAACCCGGGTTGTGTGAATAGCCAGCCCGCGCGGGTACTTCTATTCACACAACCGGCGCTCGACATGGAGCGGTTCTGGGCAATAGCAGAATCACTATGGCTGGCTATTCCCAGGAACGAACTCACGAAGCGCACACCGCTGCATCACGTAGTTCATTTGATCGTCGTGAGAGGGCTCTGGACTCGCTATTTCACAAAGCAGACTCGGGCGGGAAATAGGACCGAAGTTTTAGGCCTAGGCCTAGAAGGTGCACTTTCTTTTTTTATGTTGATGCTGCTTAAGGACCCCACCAACAGCTAGATTATACGGGGAACGAATGAGGGTGATAATGAAACTATGAAGAAATTTTTGGTGGAAGGGCGTTTACAAAAACCCAATGCGGGACTCGAACTCACGCCCAACCTGACTTCAGTTTCTATCGCAATGCGATAGATGACTAGAGCCTGGTGCCACTTTTGTTGGTAAACATTGATTCAAATAAATGCAGGTGCACTTCGTTGGCAATTACAATGGAGGGTTGTAGTAGAGTAGGTCTAGTAAGGGTATTAGGAATTGCCTGGTAATGAAAGATTATTGTTCCCGTACAAGTCAACGACCCCACTGACAGCTGTCATTTGATAGCATTAAACAAGTGATAAGCGCCTAGGGAAACATATAGAACAGAATTATATAAAATATATATTGTATTGTATTGTATAGCATAGATAGGGAAGCAGGTTACGCGTAGGCGTAATGGAACTTTGATGTAATGAACTAATGATAAAGATAATGGCTAGAACAGATGGTTGTTCAATTCAATTCATCGACTGCCTTCTTCCGTTGCCTGGGCTCTCTGTGAGGAATCTAATGAACTACATGAGAACGCTTGGTGTGCCGTTCTGGCGAATGGACATGGCCGTGTTGCGCGGCTATTCGCCAGACCCACACAACCCGGTTGTGGGAATAGAGATTGGGGGTCTTGCTGGCACGACCGGTTGTGGGAATAGTGTATGTGCATCTTGCCGGCACGAACGGTTCTTGGGAATAGTAGTTTAGGTTGTTGGAGGCACAACCCGCACGAACGTTCGTGGGAATAGGGTCGGCCTTTACCTTATTGAAGTTGACACCAGTTGTCAGATGACATTGGAAATATTCAAATCTCCCAAGTAATCTGTATAATATGAGCGTAAAATATGTGTATGTTCTGTTTTAGAGTTAATTCGAGCATTTGGATTGGAATCAATATTAATTTACACAGCTCTGCTACTGAAAAAGCGTATAGTAGTTTATCATCATAGCCTACACACTTTGCTCAAGGTAAATCAAATTAGAATGTCATGAAAAACATAAAAAAAATCCAATCCGTCTTAAATGTATCAACTCATATAATTTCTGTTAGTTAGCATTGTTTTCAAATTTTTAGTGTGTTTGAAGTGGTTTGTTGCATCTTGATATTAGGGATGAAATAATTATGCACTTCACTTCTTTCCCATAAAGAATATACATAGGCCTAAAGAATACCAAAAATATATCCTTGTGAAATACAGTATTTGGATTTGATAGCATACCAAATGTTTTATTAATGCTAAATTCCTACATCTCTACCTATCAGGCTATCACCTATCATCACTTCATCGTTTCATTATCACCCGCTTATTCGTACCCCCATGTAACCTAGCGGTTGGTGGGGTCGTTAAGCAGAATCAAAGTGGAAGAAATGTAGAATATAAGCGAATATTAACGTTTAATTTATTTTTCTAGTGGATTCGTACATTCCCTGCAATGATGGCACATAGATCTAGTTCAGATACGTTGTATCCATGGATGGATTTGTCACAAGATGAACTGCTCGAGTTGAAGGTAGACCTATCGTAACAATGCGTTTTGATCTATTTTGTGTTGGTATCTTGTGGTTTTTCTCAATGTGCTCACATGAGTCATGACATCAACTGTTCTGATGGGTCTTATAAAATAATTGTTGGGGCTTATCACCAACCAGGAAAACGCAGAATGTGCGTTGTGAGATGAGCGTAGAAGTATGGAAATCTGGGATTAAAAAATATTCTGTCAGCTCAATCTACATCTACAGAGTTAGGATTAGGTACTTCAAACGTTCAAAAACCTTACCTGCAACTTGTTAATATTTATAGTGCAACTTGTCGCATATACACTTTGCAATACCTGTTGATCCTGATATTAGATGAGATGTATACTTTTATTGCATTTCCTACGTTATATCTCATCCGATTGTTGTGCAAATCACTGAAAATGTGTATGACAGTTGTTTTCATATTCAATATGAATTTGAAAGCTCTTGAAGAATTTTTGTTTTTCAATTTTTGGCCCCCAGAGTTATTCTTATGAGGATTTTCCAGACTTTCCAAATTTTTCCCGTAAAAAACGTTCAACCGATTTCTACGAAAAACAACCCCAACCTATTCTGGTGTGACATCAATATTCATAAAAAATTGAAGTCGATTGGTATTTTTTCCTGACCTATGTGCTGGGTACAAAAATACCCCAAAAAACATAAAAACGAAGCCAATTTTATTTCTGTATGTGAAATGGAAGTCTTCGCTGCGCTCATCTAATAAATGAGTCCAATGTGATTACATCACTCTGAAGTCTGAACCTAATTGTAAAACACAGTAAAAAAATAACAGTAAAAATACAGTAGCAGCTACTGTATTTTTACTGTAGCTTATGGGGATAGCTAGTTACATTTTGAAACATGGACTTCCGTTAAAAGGGATAATAAAAGATGAAAATTATTGGATTGAATATAGAGCGTAATTCAAAAGTTTTCACCTTATATAGATGAGGATAAGATAGTGACATCTTTGAACAACTGGGCCTTTAATTGTACAAGTTATTTCCAGATGGAAATAAAACCTAGAAGGCATTACATGATATAGGCCTATAATCTACATTACTTGATCATGGCCCTTAATTTCTTGATGTTTTTAATTTATTGAAAATATATTTTTCTTTTGAGCATTTTCATTTTTTCCTTTGGACCACTATTCGGTTATAGTATTTTATTCCTTCTTTACAGAGCAGTGCCAGCTTTGTAGCTGGCTTCCGTGAAAGCAGTGTAGGATCAAGAACAGAATTGTATGATTTGTTGATTAATCTACCTGCAAGAGAAATCACTGTTTCCCCACATGCTAAAGGTATTACTAACTCTCATATTTGTTACGGTAGAAACATAAAAAAGAATCCTTCATGTTCATACTAATGGAAAGTACGTGTGCAATGCCTACTTTATTCAACTTGGTTTGATCTAATAACCTGTTTACGCTACGTACGTTCACTAACAGATGTTAAGGTACTAACTGAATTTAACAGCGTAATGTGAATGAAGCGCATTTAGTACTAACTGACATCAAGCGCTTCAAGTTCGTTTACCAAGCGCTTCAAGTTCGTGTACCAAGCGCTTTAAGTTCGTTTACCAAGCGCTTGATGTCATTTAATATCCGAGATGTGCTAAACCTCAACATTCTTGTTTCTTGTAGAGAGTATGATAATGACCAAGCTGCACAAGGATATCGCCGTCTTCATGGTACAGTTAGCCGCCAACGAATCTATATCCGAGCAACAAATAATACGAGACGTTGCCGATAAAACCAAGGAACTGTTGAATCAACTCTATTCCCTAGCAACGGTCCAAGGTCCCGACAATAAGCGAATGGTGACGCTCGAGACACTCAGGGAAAAGAACCTTCCTCCGGCACTTGATAATTTTCTTTTCAACTTGGCCGTGGCAGAAAATATTATGATGCTTTAGAATACATCGGTGAGTTTACAGGCCTAATTTTACACTTTACTTGAATATGGGAGTATAAGTTTGCTTCGTGAGCAGTAAGCCAGTAACCTTGGAATTCTGATACTCTGCCTATAACTTACGGGAGGTGGGAAATTGAGAATCATTTTTCGTCAATGCAGCTACTAGTTAATTTAAACGTTTACCGTTTACGGAAATTTCTGAAGCTTGACTCGTAGAGATGAAGAATTGAATGTTTGGTTCAATTAGTCAGTAGGCCTAATCAATCAATTACATAAACTTTGTACTGTAGCATCAAGGTCATTTCTGCCATTTCTCTTTTGTACAAACTCTCATTGTCTACAGCTTATCTTCATGGCTCTCCAAGAGAAAATAGGGTAACTTTTTTCTGTAAAATCTCTTGTCTAGCATTAGACCTCGGTTGTTGTTCTAGTTGATTTCATTGATCGTCATTGACTTGAAGAATTGCAGATATATAACAAAACAGTATACAGTGGGTCTATTTGTATAATTACTTTATGCCAGTCAAAAAGGTATAGGTAGGTACTTAACCTAAAATAAATGACAAAAATAGTTGAATAAATAAAATTTAATTAACTGTAAAAGGTATGTTGAATATAAAATTATTAACAAATATAACATTTGAAAGCTTGAATGCGCAAACAGTCAATAGTAGATTAATAGTCTGCAGCATTGCTTGCAAGGTAATCTCTTCGGCCAATATTAGAGGCTTGTTTGCTTTGAATTGCTTCGAGTTTGGGACAATCAGTGATTCTGTGACCCAAACCTCCGCAGTAACTGCATCCCCGCTCATCTGGAACAGACAAACAATTCAATCTAGCATTCTGAAGAATAATCGTACAAAAACGAAGAATGTTCACCTCTAAAACGAATAAAAGGTGAATGTGAACCAGTAGTTACCTCCAAGGTCCAAGTATTTCTCGTTCTCCGATGAAAGTGCAGCTAAGAATGGTGGAACGTTCTGCTTCGACTCGATCAGCAAGTGTTTCAAGTCGAGCAATACCGATTCCTCGTTAGCTTTGTTGATGAACGTAGTTGCTAGCCCCGTCTTACCGGACCGCCCAGTACGACCAATACGATGCACTAAAACATATAAAGCAACAATTCTATTAATTATTCCACGAGATCTCTTGGACTTTGAACCATATTGTAAGGGCAGAACAACATTGTTACTTCTAAGTTCTAACACGGATGATTCAATTCGGGTTTTTCAGAATATATTTCAAAATATAGCCGCTATAGCGTAATCTGCTCCATTTCAAATTTTAGAATACAAAATAAAATTCAGAATTTCAAACAAAAGTAATGGACCAGAATAGACACAGTAGCTTCAGAAAAGCAGTACATCTTACAACTTTTACAGAAACATGATTAAAATGTTGAATTTTTCACATGAAAATGAAAATATCAGCTAACTAGATTTAATAAAACAAATGGGTTGACATTCATTCTTTACGCAATCTGAAAAATCAATCTACTCATAGAAGAACCGCAAGTAAAATGACTAAACATTCCCTCGTCGTCTGCTCCCTGTATAACAGGCATAGTAGTTGGAACACGTTACCGTAATTCTCCACGTCATCAGGCATATCGTAGTTAATGACGTGTTGAACACCAGCAAAGTCAAGACCCTTCGATGCCACGTCCGTTGCCACGAGAACGTCCTTCTGACCTTTGCGGAATGCTTCCACTGAACGCGATCGCTCTTCTTGATCTGAAACGCAACACGCAGTACTCAGAGCCTGAGATATTGTGGAGGTTCCAAGTTTTAATCTATACAAAGTATACTTTTTTGATGTCAATGATTTGAAAAAATACCGAATGACCCATACATTTCATTTCGATTGTCAAAAATTGAATGTGCCGTGTAATCCATAAGAACATCGGCAGATAATCCAGATATCGACTCGAGCTTGAGCGTACTCGTTTATCTGGTTTACTGTACCTTTCCCTCCATGAATGGCTACCGCCTCGACACCTTTCAGCAACAAGTACTCATGTATCGCATCAACGTCTTGTTTCTTCTCAGCAAATATCAATACCGGTGGTGTTGTCTTCTGTAGACACTCGAGCAAATAAACGATCTTAGCCTCCTGCTTCACGTATTCCACCTCTTGTATGACGTTCATTGACGCTGCACCAGCACGACCGACATTGATCGTCACGGGCTTCACTAACGCAGAACGCGCAAAGTTCTGGATCTTTTTGGGCATTGTTGCCGAGAACAGTAGCGTCTGACGTTGGCCCTGTCGGGAAGAAACAATCTTTTAACAACAGAACCCCAGCTTCAGAGCCAACAAGATATGATTCTATCCAGTCATCAAGACAACTTGCGAAAAGTAATATAATTCGAAACATGTTGAATTGTAAAGCAGATCTTTTGGATACCTACAAAACGATATGCCAAGAGTGATGAATAAGTTCTCGGAATTTATAATCGAGGGAATATTTTCATAGAGGGAATGTTTGTGGATTATTTGGTTAATGTCCATGTGCATGACTATGTAGGCTGGCCTATAGTCTGAGCAGTGGGATAATTTCCTCAGTAAAAGAATCCTGAATACAAGAAGTGACAAGACCTCATCATTTTCAATTATTTATCAATGTCAAAAGTTGAAATGGTAATAGCTCCCTTCAATGACGATTTAAAATATCAGTAGTTTCACAAACCACATCTTGCAATGGCTACAACAAAGTAATTACTATTCACTTGATGTAAGCTTACCTTGAAGAAAGAGAAAATTGTTCGGACATCCTCCTCGAAGCCCATGTCAATCATTCTGTCTGCTTCATCCATACATAAATACCTACAACAGTAATGCAAGTTGAATTTTTTATACTGAAATCCTACAACCAAGCTCTGTGCTTATAGAAATGAAGTGCTGGTACAATAATGAGGTGAACATCAATGGCCATTGTGCAGACAGACTGTAAAGCCACATTGAGTTTATATAGGATTACATCACTGTCTTTCGTTTTCATGATTAACAAACTTTACCGCCAGTGTTACTAACACTCACCATTATGAAAACAAACACAACCTCAACACTTGAGATATAACAAGGGGGCAAGAAATTAGCTTAAAACCTTCCAAGGGAATTACATCGAGAGATGAATGTAAATCTTGACTGAAGTTTTATTGAACCCGTAACGATTACCAGACCAGTACCTGCAAACATCGAGTCGAACCATTTTCTTGTCCAGCATGTCCATGAGTCTGCCAGGAGTTGCCACCATGATGTGAACTCCTCGGCCAATGATCTCCATGGATTCGGACACCGGCACTCCGCCAATCGAGAGACAGCACCTGATCTCGGGCGAGTTGTTCTGTTGTAGGAACGAGCAGTAGTGGATGATGATGTCGTGAGTTTGCTTGGCCAACTCGCGTGACGGGCATATTATTAGACCTGAGAACAAACGTTGGACGTATGCTTTTCAACTGCTGCTAATGTATCAAGAGCGACCGTGTGGTATTGTCATCAACGATTCCGAGAGCTACCAACCCCGACATTGAATGTTTTGTTCAACTGAATGTTTGTTCTACAAATTGACATATCGAATAACTAGACTGAGGAAATGTAATAAAAATATAAACGAGGTGAAAAGTACAATGTAGGCCCAGCGAGGGTTTGGTTCAACAAATAATTAGTATTTTCAATAGTAATTGATACCGAACATTGTAGTAACTGTACAGCATAACTTCAAAGAATACCGTAATAATAAGCAGAAAACAACACTATGTATGATGATAATAATATGTACATACTAAACAGGATGAGTTGTTCAACAAAATATTATTGGAACTTTTGAAAGGGAAGACACAATTAAATAATGGAAATGTGATTCAACTCCAAGGTAAACTTGAAACAACTTCAAAACATAATTACCATAAGGTCCTTCGTTCTTCATGAATGGCAGCCGAGTTTCCTGTTCCAAGCAAAACATGATCAACGGTAAAACAAATACTAGAGTTTTACCGCTGCCTGTGAAAGCAATCCCGATCATGTCTCGTCCAGCCAGCCTAAACAAACGAACAATGTGAGTCGGGGTTGGGCAAAGAGAACGAATTGGAACTCTACCATATGTTTTAAATATGTGTCAACGTTTGAAACAGACTTTTACTTGCCTAAACAGTGTACATATGTTGTACATGTATATTGTGTATGTAATATTGTATAAAAAGCAAATTAGCTCATGAAAGCATACACGGTATTGGGGTCAATTTGCAAAATATCAGTCTTATGTCATTTTTTTTTTCAGTAACGAGAGAGAAAAAATTCTGATGAGATAGAAACACAGCTCCGTTCCGTCTATTAGGCTACCTCCCAAACACTGTCGTAGGCCCAAATTATTATCAATATATAAAAAGATTTAAAACTTACTTCCCATATTTATCACGTGTATAGACAGGCTACAGAGTATAAGTTCACTAGTTCAATTTCAATGCAGAGACCCTACTGTTTAGTTAAAACCTACATTTAAAAGATCAGCGATTCTACCAAACTAGAATTTGAATACCAGTATCTTGTGACTTACGGCCTACCGTTCAAAAATTACCGTAACTTGGAAAACTGACTTCTCTTAATTAGATGATGATTGAAGCAAAAACTTACACTGTTGGTAAGCCTTGTATCTGAATTGGTGTTGGTTTTACAATTCCCTTGCTCTCCAAGCCGAGCAGAATACTTCTCGGAAACTTCATTTCTTTGAATGATTTGATTGGCGGTGGAACCGCATCGCCCTCAACTAATATCCTCATCTTTCTACGTACACGTTCGTGACGTTCTTCGGACATTGCTAGTATATACCTCGGCGGTGTCCAACTTGTTTTTATAGGGTCTTCGTACTGGATTCCTTTAGCCAACTCGGCAACGCCCATCAAAGCTGTTTGACCGGCAACGCTTTCCAAGATTTTTTCTTCCTCTTTCAGTTGTCTCTCCATTGCACTTTCCTTTTTGGCTAGAAAATTATATTTGAGAGATTTCATTATTTCTGTTCAGACTTTTTACCATTAATGTGTAAACCTACCATTAACCCTTTCACGGTTTCGCACGTATGCCTGCCGTTTTTCAAATGTCGCCTGCCACAGGTTACGCACGGAAGAGATACAATCTCAAAATGAGCTAAATTTAGGCATTTTTACCGACCGAGTAATGCGTTGAAGTTGATTTTTTTTTGGTAGATGTCGTTAGTAGTTCATTACCGATGATTTTAGTGGGTGCGTTCTCAAATCCATCAAATAATAATCTAATGTAAAGAGATTCAACAAGGCTGTGTTTGTTGCCAAGGTTCTAAACAATAACCCTGGCGTCGTCCAGTTGTACACTGGCGAGTAATTCTTGTCACAATAATAGACATATAATAATTGATTCCGATAACTTAGAAGATGTGTTGAATGAGGTAAATGATCTTGAGTTCAGTGATGAGGATAATAACAATGACATTTTTGGAGAAAGTGATAATGAGAGTGAAATTGAGGGTTATGTACACAACATCCTCAACAACTGAGAGTATTGCTGTGTTTTTTTTTCAACTTTTTTATTTAAATTACAACATTTTAATTACAAGATTTTAATTAAACAAAATAATTAAAATGTTGTAATTTGAACTTTTGTCTGACCAAATCTTTTGGAATTAATTATTTACCCTCATTGTGTGGTGAGTTATGAATTTAAATAGAACACACTATTATTGGCTAACCTGGTGGGTTTTATATCAAAAATTTTACCAACTGTGAAAGAGTTAATATAGGCTATTGTACGTCTGTGAAGATTTGAATTTTCTTGAAGGAATTTCTTTTCGAAGATTCTCCTCTGGCTTATTCTTATGGGGATTTTGAAAACTTGAAATTAGTTTTTTCAGAAGTGGTGCAACTGATTGCGCCTCACAACTATAGGGTTTCGAATCAGATGATGACACTTGGGCATGCCAAGTTTCAATTGAATTTGAATTTTCGTTTGACCTATGGAGTGCGGAAAAAAAGTTGACTCAAGTGAAATTGAGTCTTTGCTTTGCTCATCCAATAAAGACATTATTAAATCTGATCAGTAATGCAATTCGATCTTAGCAGGTACACACCTTCAGCTAGCTTCTTCAGTTCCGTATGCTGATCCAATAAACTGATGTTCGACTTTCGCCCCCAAACTTGTCCGTCTTCTTCGTCTTCGTTGTCTCGTTCATTCTCACTTGACGATTTGTTACGTTGGCCAAACTCATCTTTCAACTGTAAAATAAAACAATATAAAATACTGGAACTTCAGCATTCCTACCTGTAGCTTTTTAGGCCTAACTGCTACATTTGTAATGATCAAATCTTGAAAAACATTAAACAGGCCTTGAAGTTGAATCTTAAAATAGTTATTTACCTGCCCAAGTCTTCCTAATTTCATCATCTGCTGTTTCTTACGTTCTTTGACAGGAACATAAGGCACATATTCCTCATCTTCAGAGCTGGACTTTTCGTCCCGCTGATATTTCTGAAAACAAGGAACTTCACTTTGAAAGAACACATATGAGTTAAGAAAGTTCACATACAGTTTCAACCTTTTGTCAATGAGTAGGCCTATTGAAACCTAGCAACTAATTTGTGGCAACTCAGTATTGCCAAGGTGTCATACAATTATGCCTATTAAACCTACAGTATAGAGTTTATCTCTCAAGTGAGTAGCCCCCTTA
This sequence comes from Brachyptera putata, assembly GCA_907164805.1. Taxonomy (NCBI): domain Eukaryota; kingdom Metazoa; phylum Arthropoda; class Insecta; order Plecoptera; family Taeniopterygidae; genus Brachyptera; species Brachyptera putata. The sequence goes on from OU015467.1 coordinate 6,810,394, forward strand.
CATCTGTTGAAATGATGAAAGGAGAGTCATGGCTTAAAAGTAAGGAAGCATCCATGTATTCACAATATAACGACAAAGAGACACTACGAAAAACCTCAGTCTGGATGGTCACTTATGGCAGAAATCGAACTTGGTCTCCTGAGTGATGGTTCATCGAGCCAGCTAGTGAATGATCCACCTATCCCAGTGCATTGATTCATCTAGTGTCAACTTATTATATGCCTACATGAAATGAAGACAGTCAGTGCTCTCAAAAGTACTAGGCCTATGAATAATACACCCAACAGACGTGAACTCTAAGCCAGTTAACCTGATCTTTATGATCAGGGGTAGATTTCCTAAAATGAGGCTCACGCTATGGACGATATTTGGGCATATGCCGTATCCTTAACGTTATAGACCTACAGGTTTTTAGGTTATTTAGTGATGCTTATCGAAAGTGCGTCGACTGGACAATGAGGAGCTATAATTTTACCGTTCAAACTTTAATCTAGGCATTGAATTTGTATTATATACCGGTACTACACACTCTTTTACCTTGGCCTGGGGCTATCACCATTGAGATTGTAGCTCAATGCCATCATCCACCTCCTAACATAGGCCTAGCCTAACCATTAAGTATACAGGTTAGATCTAACCTGTATACTTAATGGCCTAACCCTAAATCTGCCTAAATCTTGTACAGGAATAGGCCTACCCTATGGCATATTTATCTAGGAATGTAAATAGGGTAGTTTCATATACCATGTGGGCATATAATATCACTTACTCTTTTGGGTGCATCATTGTGCTTTCTGGATCTGTCCATAACCACTTATCAGTAATATTTATCAACTGCTACAGAAACGTAAGCGAAAATATTTCTTTTTAGCCTTTCAAGTTGTAATGAAATTTTGAGGTTATGAAATTGTTTATAAATTATTCGATGGGCACGCACCCTGCGTTTGGATTATGAGAACTAACTAAATTTCTATCAAACATGCAGTATCTTCTCACTTATGCAGTGAGTTGGAAGAAGTGACTCATTTAATACCTTGTGCTATTAGTAAATTAGAATTAAAATCCTGAATTACATGATATGAAAATCTTTTTTTTTATTTAATCACGAATGTACATCTATTCGCACATAATTTTCATTTTTCACAACTGATTTCTAGCTTTTTATTATTTTGACTCGATTTCATAGTATCCTGTCCATGTTGCTTGGACGTGTTTCGGTGACTTTCTCGTATGTTTCAGCGGCTGATAATTGTCAATTTACCCTTATTTTGTGATTCATCTCAAGGCAGATAAGCTAAAAAACATCTACAGTCATGGCGCGATTCGGCCAACGGCCTGAAAATGCCCTTAAGAGGGCAAACGGTAAGTCACAGTAATTACATTCTCCCCTCAAAATGGGTTCCATTAGCCTGCTATCCCCAAGGGTTTAACATGGGGTGAGTTACGCCTGTTGTTACCGCCTACGCCTAGGGTAGGCCTAGGGTACTAGGCTGGAATCCCAGACCTATCACCCTACTCGATTGGACTATGCCCTAGGAAAATAATGTGACAGATGAATGATTTTTTGTATCCTCCATATGTTGACCAAAGTTGATATCCTTCTTAGAATTCATCGAGGTTGGCAAACCAGCGAGAGCACTTGACACCCTTTACGAAGTATTCCGAAACAAGAAATGGGCTTACAACTGGAGCGAGAGTGTTTTGGAGCCGATCATGTTCAAGTACTTGGACCTGTGCGTCGAGCTCAAGAAATCTCATATTGCGAAAGAGGGTCTCTTTCAGTATCGAAATATGTTTCAATCTGTGAACGTATCGTCGTTAGAAAATGTGATACGAGGCTATTTACGAACAGCTGAAGAGCGGACTGAATCTGCTCGAGAACAGTCTCAACAAGCTGTCATTGACCTAAACATCGATGACTTGGACATGCTACAAACTCCTGAAAGCATTCTTCTAAGGTAGGCCTAGGACTCATCAATTCTCTAAATCAAAGACTCATTGATCATTATTACTGTGTGATAGGAATATGCCTATTGTGAATTTCATTTTATAATTGCAGCGTGAAGTACAGGCTCATATTTAGACAGGACTTTTTTTAGCTATAAACTACACTAGATACCAAAATTGATTTATTTGTTTCATGTTCTAGTGCTGTTTCTGGAGAGGATGCTCAAGACCGTAGCGATCGTACAATATTGACGCCATGGGTGAAATTTCTCTGGGAGTCCTACTGCCAGTGTCTGGAGCTTCTTCGAACCAATGCTCATGTCGAGACTTTATACCATGATATTGCTCGTATGGCTTTCTCATTCTGTCTTAAATACAATCGTAAGACAGAGTTCCGTAAGCTGTGTGACAAGTTGCGCAAACATCTTGAAGACATTAGTAAACTGCCAGCCCAGACAGTAAACGTTAGCATCCACAAGGCTGAGACTCAGCAGTTGAATCTCGATACCAGGCTTGTGCAACTGGACTCCGCTATTCAGATGGAGCTATGGCAGGTAAATACATTCAGATGTCAGCTGACAACATATTGTTTGGTAGGCTATGCGGCCTATGCCATAGCCTAAACTGTTTAGTCAATATTTGATTAAATTTGTCAGTAGATGCAATGGACAAGAAGAGCAATATTTTAATTTCTTCTTGGAATGAGCAGTATTTTCATTTCTTCTTGTATCTTGGGCCTAGCCCTACTTTGTTTATCAAAAATATTAAGCCTAAATGATGACTTGAGTGTAGGTCTATCCTAGACCCTAGATCCTGACATTTTACTATTTTTGAGTCTGAAAAAGCTCAAAGCTGTGGTCCACTAGGCCAACTCAATGACTAGGCCTACCTGTAGACTGGGGTCGACCCGGTTTTGTATATATTGAATGAATTCATCAAAATCATGGTCAAGCCATAGGCATAACAATAGGCATAGGCATTTACAAAATTTTGTTTTAGGCGTATAACTTGGCCTACCGGTACTGTACATGGTAAGGTTACTGTGTTACCGTAATTATTATATTTAATTGTAGGTAGTTTGAAATATTACTTCATGATTGTCTTCACTCAGCATCAGAATCAACAGTTTAGTCGAAATGAATATTCTAACACATTCCTCTGATGTTTGAATTTCAGGAAGCGTATAAGGCTATTGAAGATATTCATGGCCTGATGAACCTGTCTAAGAAACCACCTGTGCCCAAGACCATGGCCAACTACTATCAGAAGCTTGCAATGGTTTTCTGGAAGGCTGGCAACTACCTGTTCCATGCTGCCGCACTCTTCAAACTTTTCCAATTGTCCAAGGACATGAAAAAGAACATCACTTCCGATGAGACTCAACGGTAAAGTGCATCTCTAGCGTTTAACGTTATCGTAGACTGGAATCTTTCCTTGGAATTCTTACTTCTATCTGGCAGTATCAGGAACCCAAAGTTGTGACTACTCGATTAACTCGGTAAAATATGCCGGTGTCAGGTGCCTGATAAACTAACCTGAAGTAATATTGTCTTATTCACTATTTATTTGAGGTAGGCCTACACAGTAGATTCAAGAATTCCAATAGTAAGTAGGCGTAGGTCTGAAAAATCCTACCACAAATATTCAACACAAGTATGCCTAGTAAGATGGGCCATAAAACAATATCTTTTATTGAGATCTTGAATTTAACAAAACCCATTTTATTCAGATTTAACGTTAGTAGTATCGTTAGGCCTGTATTGAATTGAAATTAGGGCTAGATGAAGATTTAAGTCGTACTTTCAGAACAAATGTAACGTACCGGTAGGCCTTACCTTTGCATGTAGTTTTGTATTTGAAATGGTTGTTCGATATATTTCTACTTCAATGGTGTTGTCCTGTTTTTAGTATGGCGTGTCGAGTTCTGTTGGCAACCCTGTCCATCCCGTTGCCATCGGCTCACCCCGAGTTTGATCGTTTCATCGAGACTGACAAAAGTCCGCTGGAGAAAGCTCAGCGGTTGGCTATACTGTTGGGGCTCACACAACCACCAACAAGGGCATCACTGCTACGAGACATTGTAAGTCTATCGGAGTACCGGGTATTTCATCATTTTACTTGTTCAAATTGTTAAATTCAACTAATGAGCCATAGGGGTTGAAGGGGAGAGATCCACCTAAGCCCCGTATAGTGCGTTCTGTTCCGTTGATTTTTTTGAGTACGGTAGATATGTTGGTCCGTTAAAATTCTGCCTTTCGTGTCATATGTATTATGCGCTAGGCGTATATTCTTTCAATTATAGATTCTGTAGATTCTGAAATGATTTTTTGTATATTTCAATATTTCTTTTGTTTCTTTTTTCGGGTTTATACTTCATTCATATTCCAAGTTTAAATTTCTCTGATATTGATACCATTCAATACTGTACATTTTAGGGATAATTTTTATTTTGTTTATTTGTGTTTATTTGTGTTATTTGTGTAGTGTGGAAAAACAATCGCTCATTTTTCGAGGTAGCCCGCACTCAAGAGCTAATTACTCTTATGCGGGTTTCTCTCTATTTTTGTATTTCTGTATTCGTGTTTATTAATTACTAATATATACTAATATATATACTAATATATACTATATAATATATAATATATAATATATACTAATATATATATATATATATATATATATATATATATATATATATATATATTTATATAAATGGATGGATGGATTGGGATGGGATGGGATGGGATGGATGGATGGATATATCTGTTCGTAAATGTGGTTAATAGGTACTAGCGAAGTGATAGTCGTACGAAGAGTCAAGTCACATTGTCGTTTCAGGTACGCGTGAATGTGGTGACTCTGGCCTCGCCGAACTTGCAGGAGCTGTATGGCTGGCTGGAGAAGGAGTTCGACCCACTGCTTCTCTGCGAACGTGTCAACACTGTCATTGCCGAGTTAGAGGCTTCGGGTGAGTCATCTTTCATCTACATTCGTTTATTTCGGATCTCAAGCCTACTGGTACTTTCAATTGAATACATATCTACAGTAAAGCCTCGTTAAATTGAACTCGGATCATTCGAAGTTTGGCATGATTCAAAGCAAACTCGGTTCCCGATCCCATTTACAATACAATTCATTTGGTATTTTGATAATAGGAAATTGTATCAATTCGTAATGCGAATTCTTGCTGTCCTCCAATCACCAATATATAACTGTAAAATCATTGTTTATTGTGAAGTGTTTCCTCTGACATAGGCCTACAAAATGAATCCAGTGCTTAGGCCTACTATGTACATATTTGTATATGTTTGCGATGATAACGATGTCACCGTCTGTTTTAAAAAGAGAAACTCGGTTGTTGCTTGCAAGTTGCTAGTCGAGCATAAACGTTGAAAATGAAAGCCCGTAATCCCCCTTGATTTCCCGTGCTTGATGAAATAAATACTATATTGCAGGCCTGCCACCAACTTTTTTTTCAAATCCTGTTCATGTTACCCAAAAATCCTGTAAAATCCTGTAAAAATCTTATCAAAATATCCTGTAAAATCCTGTAAATTATGCGTTACTAGTTGAAAAAATGCGGAAATTTACCAAAATATATTGTAAAATTCTGTCAAATAAAAGTTGAGAGTTTGAAAAATGAGGAAATTTATAAATGATTTTCAATAAGATTTAATGGCAAGCAGTTTTTACACACCCCTAAACCTGTAAACTGACTCCCAAACTTTCAAGTCAACAATTGAAAAAGGGTTTCTCTCCTTTCCACGTAAATCATCACTCTTCTTAGTAAGAATTTAGTCAATTCCGTATTGCGCGCTTGCAATGCCGACTGCGTGTAAGCCGACCCCCAAACTTTCAAGTCAACAATTGAAAAAGGGTTTCTCTCCTTTTCCACGTAAATCAACACTCTTCCGAGTATGAATTTAGTAAATTTCGTATTGCGCGCTTGCAATGCCGACTGCGTGTGAGAAACCGTTGAGAGGGGCTTCACGATCGTGTGTACTCGGCTAGTGCCGATGACCTGCCTACTCGTCAAGGTCTGACAGGACAATGCCCCACCCACTTGTGGGCTAGTGCGCATCGCACTTACTTGCTCACGCGATCTAGAAAGTATAGGTATGTCGCTTACAAAAATATCGAGAAACACATCGGCGACGAGTATTCTTAGGAGAGGGGAAATTTCATCGGGATCTTTTTTGTAAGTTGTTGACCATTTACGACGTAACTCTACCGATTTACCGCCGTTTATGTTCAAATTTCCGTGAAGTCACAGATATCCGTGAAAATGAGCAAATTTGCTCAAAAATCCTGTACACTTTTTAAACCCAAAAAACCCGTGAAAACAACGACATTGTTTCGCTAGGCCTACAGGAAACCCTCGTTAATTCGTAGTGGATGGGACCCCCAAAAAAATGATTTCAATTTGAAAGGGACGATGTAAATGGGCTACCGGTACAACAAAAATCACATAATATTTTTTTTCTCAAAATTACCGGGTCAAGTTTGACGGTTACCCAGTTCCTAATTCGTTACTGAAGGCGTCATTACTTTGTAATACTTGTAGGCACGTGTTGGTAATCTGTCCGTCGTTGTACACAGGTGAGCAACCGTTGCAGCAGTACGTGGTGGCGCTGCAAGACGTGACGCTGGTTCGCCTGGTGCGGCAGCTGGCGCAGGTCTACCAGACGCTGGAGTTCTCGCGCCTGCTGCAGCTGTCCAAGTTTGCCACGCAGTTCCATCTTGAGCGGCTTCTCGTCGACTGCGTCCGTCACAACGACATGCAGGTTAGCGGTCACAGACGGTACAACAATGGTGGCAAAGATCTGGGCTCACCGTTTAATTTATTTGTCCAAGAAAATTTGCCCAATTAGTATATTACAAATTTGCTTTTCAATTGTGAGAGTTTTTAATCAAGCCTCCCTCTTTTTTGAGTAATATGCTCGAAATTTCACTAGGCCGTGGCTAAATATTTTTGTATGTTTTATAAAATTGACTAAGAAAATTTGACCAACTAGGCCTAGTATATTAGAAATTTGCTTTTCAAGTGTGAGAGTTTTTAATGATGCCTCCCTCTTTTTTAGTAATACATTCAAAATTTCACTAGGCCTTGGCCAAATATTTTTGTAGGCCTATGTTTCCTAAAATTGACTCAACATATGAACATGATTTGTGAAACAGTATACCTGTCGGAATATGGAATCGTAGTCTGTCCACTTTATTGAAAGTCATTTCATGGCACTAAAGTAATTTTCACTGTTTCAATAACAATTCTCGTCGATAATGAGAGCGATTCACTGCCTTCTAGTGGGAAGATCGACTTTGCATCCTAGCGTGTTGACCGTTTGCCTCCGGGTCGTGTCTTTCTGACCGTTTTGTCTCGTTCAGATCCGCATCGATCACGGCTCACGCTGCATCCACTTCGGCATGGACCTGTCCGAGTCACAGCGCGAGGACATCCCTGAGGGGCCGACACTGCAGAGTATGCCCAGCGAGCAGGTGCGCTCGCAGCTGGTCAACATGGCCACGGTGCTGCACCGCGCGATGACCACGATCGACCCCACCAAGAAGCGCGCCGAACGGGAGAAGCTGCGCGAGAAGATGGTGAAGCACTATCACGACACGAAGGTGCGCGAACACCAGCGCATACTCGCGCGACACAAGATCATCGAGGATCGCAAGGAGTACTTGGAGAGGTGAGTAATACGGCTTTCGTATAACCCGTTATTTGGGACTTTTTTATAGCTCCAGTAGGCCAAGTCCAACCTCTTCTTTTCACTCTGTGCTTTCTTAGTATATGGCTATATAGTTTATATATGAATAATAATTGACTTTTTTAAAAATGTAACTGAATATTTGTAGTGGGTACTATATTTAGCCCAAATGTTTTTAAATGTTTTGACTACTGTTATTGTGTTATTTTAATAAGTCGGTCCAACATTGACTAACATTTTGGGTATGTGTCCTGTAATGAAAGACTCATCTTTTAAAAAGGGCTATAAAATATAAATAGCATTTACGAAAACTCTTTCAAATAGGCCTACACTCTGCATTCACAATTACATTCCAGTCTTTCGAAATAAGTTTAGCAGAGATTATTCGATAGGCTAATGATTCAATCAGAACAACTATTTAAAAACCATTTTGAATTGTGAGGCATACTACAAGTTTCTTTTGTAGACTCACTTTGTTTGCTGAATTTGGGTTCAGATTAACATGCAGTAACATGAGCCAACAGAACTTGTCTAGGAACGATGGGAAGATTATAGTTGCGCGTGATTATAGGATGAACACGGTGCGTGAGGAAGAGGAGGCACGCAGGCTGGAAGAAATCGCGCGACAGCAACAGGCTGCCGAGACGAAACGTCTGGAGGTGGAGCGGGAGGAGAGGGAGAGGAAGCGGCAGGAGAACGAGATCCAGCAGATTAAGGACAGACATCTCAAGGAGAAGATGCAACAAATATCGATGACGCCCCACGGCCAGAAGCTCCTGAAAAAGATGGACGAAGCGGTACGAGCCACAATCTGTTCCCTTTTTCTCCGACTTGAAACCCTTCGAGATGTTCCCGAGCAGAAGTAGTTTTGACTTTTCACTCCATTAGTGTTCAGAATTTGACATGTTATTTGCCCAATCTCTTTTACTAACTTGAGAACAGATTGTAACGGCATACCTTCATTTGCCATTGTGTCAGTACGTCAATTTAAAATACAGGTCTAGCCCGTTATGAACACAATGTCAACCGAAGACCCTCAATATTTCTCGAGCACTCTAAAGTCGACTGATTCATCGAAGCTAGTAGTCACTTCTCCTTGAAGCTAACGGTGATTGTTTTTATTTTCCGCAGGATATCAAGAAGATGGATGCTGAGCAGATCGCAGCCAGAGAACAAGAAGAGCTGCTTAAGGAGCGTAAGGAGTTGCAACAGAAGCTCAAGTCCCAGGAGAAGAGGGTGGACTACTTCGAGCGTGCCAAACGACTGGAGGAGATCCCGCTCCTGGAGAAGTCGTTTGCGCAGAAAGCGGTGGCGGACCGTAAGTTTGGGGAACAGCAGGAGGCGGAGAGGATCCAACTGCTGATTAAGGAGCGTGAACTGGCTGTCGCGCACAGGGAACGGTTGATGCGTATGCAAGAGGATAAGGACGCGTTCGTGCACAGACTCACGTCTGAAAGGCAGTCCATGTACCAGGTCAGTCTCTACAAATATAGGATTTTAGAGCAGACTAGCTTGCATGATGCACCTATCATTAAATTGAAGCAAATGAACAATGATTGTTTGAGCCAGGCTCTTTGAACAAGGTAGATCGTTTGGCATTCAAACTAATAATTCAAACTCGATACAGTGAAAGCTCCATCTATCGTTTTTGAAGGGACCAAGAAAATATAACCATCCTTGCAGGAAAACGATCCATCTAGGGAAATTTAACATTGATCATATGCATTGAAGTTTCACTGTAGTTGAATTGGTAGGGCCTATTCCTCTATTACAACTAATTATTCTTTATAAATGATACTGCCTTGACAAGTTGACGTGACACAAACTAAGTTCTAATGCCCGCTGATACTTATACCGTTATTAATTTTGTCGTTGACGAATGAAAAATGAAAAAATTCCATTCTGTAAAATGGAATCTTTTTAGTTTTTACCGGTAGGCACTCATCTACCACAATGACATAATCAGATGGCTCCATTTATTTCCCCATTTATTTTATTCACCTTGATTATGCTTATGCAAATTTATATGACCAACAGACCGTATGTCTAAATCGACCGTGTATGAATTTTTCCGAGTTAGTGATTTATTGAAACATGATGGATGTCTTTTTTGTAATGTTGCTTAACGGCCCCACCAATGGCTAGGTTATACAGGGATACGAATGAGCGGGTGATGATGAAACGATAAAGTGGTGATAGGTAAAGGACGTTTATATAAACTAGGATTGCCAGTTGATATATCGATATGTTTTGATAATCACTTGTTTGATATGATAATCGAATGTGTTTTTAGTATCAATATATCGATATAATCGTTCAATCGATAATCAACGTGTATTTCATCATTTTTATGTGATTGTTTAGTGTTTACTTCCAAAATTATCCAATGAAAGAGTAAGGCGGGACCATTTCTGTAACACGATTGGTGGACACTCTTGGTGTTCAAAGTGAACTGCTTGTCAATGACTTCAATGTTGGAAGTGGTGTGAGTTATGGTGGTAGGAAAGGGAATAAAGGAAGGGGAAGCTGACATCACTATAATAACTATATGGGTCACATGCTATTCAAATTGATTGATATAATTGATTATCAATCACTTCAAGTTGATTATCGATACTTATCTGAAATATCGATTATTTTTCTAGTTGATTATCGATATGAAGCCAATGATTATCGATCATGAAATTCATATCAAAGGACAACCCTAATATAAAGTTATAAACCATTGCCTTGAATGCGGAACTTGAGTCCACGCCCGACCGACTATGTAGTTTCTACCGCAGCAAGCGATAGTTGACTGAGAGACGAGGGTGGCTATGATGGATGTATACTTGACACCAACTTGAAATCACAGCAATGTTAAAAATGTCTTCAGCTGTCGGTTATCGCCATGTTGTGACGTGCTGTGTTGGTTCTAGGACAAAGTGAAAGAGTTCGAACGTCACCTGGAGGAGGAGCGCAAGAAGCGGCTGGCGGAGCGCAAGATCCAGCGCCGCGAGGAGCGTAGGCTTCAGTACCTGCGCGAGAAGCAAGAAGCCGAGGAGCGGAAGATCAGGGAGGCGGAGGAACGGGCAGAGGAGGAGGCCAGGAAGATCAAGGAAGCGGAGGAAGCTGCCGCCGAGGAGGAGCGCAAGAAGAGAGAGGAGGAGTACCGGAAGACTAAGGAGAAACTGGATCAGCAGGTAAGCGTATAAGTGAATTGTGTGTCCGAGTGTAAGCTGAAGGTATTCGTGAGAGTATGGAGTGAGTGTACTTATATCAAGCTGCGTGGGAGAATATAGAATATAGACCGTACAAAAAAATGTTATGACTAGCTTGACCTCCCGTGTTTCAAACATGGGTCAACATAACCGGTCACGTAAGCCGCATTAGGCCTACTTGTGACACATAGCTGCTCGACCGTGTCGAATTACCTCCCAGTACTCTTTGTGACAAACAAAGACGCACTTCCCACCTACCGCAGAACCTCAAATTAGTCAAACTCGTGACCTTGTACTGACCTCGGCTGGCCGCCTAGTCAGGTTTAATCCCACCCCTTCCCTCCCTCCCACCCTACCGCTCCCCCTCGCTACCCCCTACCCTCACCACCCTTCTCGCCCCCTCGCCCTTCCGAATGTTGCGGAAGCAGTCTGACGGACATGACTGTAAGACTATGTGTAATGTGCTAATGGTTTTCTTGAAGACTAATTGTATACACTATACTGTATTATACTTTTGAAACTTTTCTGTGCTTTTCACACTTTTCACAAAAGGACAAAGGTCAAACACTCTCCATGAAATTTTACATTTCTAATTGCTAAAGAGCAACTGTTTTCACAAACACTTTCCATTAAATTCCACATTAATATTTCTAATTGCTAAAGAGCAATTCCCATATGATCAAACTAGAGCTAGACAGGAACGTAATTTATCAAACACTGTTTTATAAATCTTCGATTGACAAACTTGACTTCTCAAGTAATTATCATTCGAATTGATTTATAATGCACACCTGGTTGTCGATGATTGATGTGTTTTAATTGTCTGTAGGCCGAGATTGCTCGCCAGCGCGAAGAAGAAGCGGAGAAGAAACGTCAGGCCCAAGAGAGCGGCAGTCGGGGTGGAGGAGGTGCCTCCAGCTGGCGCAGGGACGGTGGCGCCAAAGAACCGGAGAGAGACGTGGCGGACGGACCCAAGGGAGGCGGACGGTCAGAGTGGAGACAGGGCACGCAGGCCGCGACCACCACCCCCGCGAAGGCGGCTGCCGAACCGTGGAGACCGAGTGGTGAGTCACAATATTGTCTGCCCCATGAGAGATGAAGATTATTTCATAGGCCTACCGCTAGGCCTGTAGGTGTAATCGATAATTGGAGACTTATAGCAATTGCTACAAAGTTGTGTCTTATAATGTTTTAATACCGTACATGTTTCTCTCATTTTTCTTTATGTTTCAATACATTTGATAGTGTTCGATCATGTTTTTGAGAAGCCAATAAGGTGCTGTAAACGTCGAACAACCGTTTCAACGTTTTTGTCGTATTTTACGCTATATTCTGAATTGAAGCGTTATAGATTGTATTTTTCCCTAAATTATAGCCCATCAATTAAGGAGTAAAAGGATGAAATTGGTTGGGGCTTGAGGAATTTGGAAAACCAAGGTGCAGCTTCAAATCTGCAAAACTCCTAAAATATTACGTTATATGTAACAATGAGAATTTAATGCAGGCTGTGAATGAAACCCCCACATTCTTCCTTGGCCCATTACTAGTTGGGTAAATACGGATGAGACTTGAGGGTACTGAAAGAGTTGCTTGGTTAGGTGCTGCGTCAAGTTGGCGGCGTGGAGACGCTGACAAAGAGCCGGCCGGCGATACAGAGACGGACAAACTGGCGGCTCCGGAGAAGACCGCGTCTGCGGACGACAAAGGGCCGTCGCCCACTTTCAGGGAGAAAGAGAGCGGCGGTGGTCAGGATGCGTGGAGGAGCAGCAGAGATGACGACAGCAGAGATAACCGAGACTCGCGCGGAGGTTATGACCGAGGAGCACCGAGGGCAGCAGGTACGATCCCTCGTTGATAAGTCATATTCATTTTTGGTCATAATTTTGTCACTAATTTTAGTTGTATAACTGTATACCGGTACCGTGAAGCCTCTATCCGTCATTGTTCAAAGGAACCAGGCTAGAATAATCCTCTCTTAACATTCATGACAATTTAGATCTGGTTGTGGGAGTAAGGTCGGATGAAATATATGATAGAAGCAGGAAAATTATGAATCCGGGAATGATGGATTCCACTGGATTCCTGTATGTCCATCGATATGAAATCGATTTCCAAAGCAGGATTTCGTGCTGCTTTATTAAGACATCTTGAAAATTCTGCCAATCAGTGAAGTGTGCAGCATGGGCAACGTAATTTGAACAGAACTCAACATATTTTGCATTGAGGAAGCGCTTTAGCTTCTGAATGAAAACGGTTCGTTGGCGTGTACATCTGTTAAGCTGTCTTGCTGTATTCTACGTATCATTTTACTGCCGAATCGCTGACATTTCACAAATAATAATCCTAGAATAGTGGGTTCAGTCTAGGTGCAATTTTAAAAAGTAGGCCTATCAAGTAATTGTTTTATGGAAGTTGAAAATTATTTTCATTATTTTTTCTCAGTGAATTGTCTTTCTGCATTGATCACATTTTCTGTTCCCTTGAAAAACAATTAATCCTAATACTATATAATATATCACCTGTCTGCATGGAAATGCAATTTGCTTAGTTACATTTTGTAATTTGCCGTTCTATCTGTTATGCAGGTGGTGGATATGAGAGGCGCGACGACAGGGGAGGCGGCGGTGGCTACGACCGCGACCGAAGGGGCGGCGGCGGTGGTTTCGAGAGGCGCGATGACAGAGGAGGCGGTGGATACGAGAGACGCGATGACAGAGGAGGAGGAGGCGGTGGATACGAGAGGGGCGGCGGAGGATTCGAGAGGCGCGACGACAGGGGGGGAGCCGGAGGCGGCGGAAGTGGCTACGAGAGGCGCGGGGGGGACGACCGGGAGCAGGAGAAACCGGCGCCGAGCAGCTGGAGGAGAGCGGCTCCGGCTGGCAACGAGGACGAGGATCGCCGCGGGGGCATGAGGTGAGAGCCGAGGATATTGCCGCGGTAGGCCTGTAACCGTCACTGCGGTGTTACCAGATTTATAGTACAGTAAACCCTCGTTAATCCAAACTCGGTTAATCCGAAATTTGACGTTTTTCGAACTTGAAATCGGTCCCCAGCTGAAGGTATAGGCATTTCAATGTTAATTAATATGGTTAATCCGAATTTCGGTTAAACCGTAATTCGAACTAATATTTCGTTCCTTCAATTGCTTCAACACTGACTTCGGATTGGATAATTCGAAATAATCCGAGTGAATTCCGTGAAGTTATCACTGTTTTCCCAATTTCCATCCTTTTTATGTGATGCGTAAGAATGAGTGGAAGCATGCTCAGCTGTTCCATGCTTTGTGTACCGAATGCAGTCGACCTTGACGAAGTCTGAGATCGGAACACTCGTTCGGCCGACTTGGGACGGCCGAGCGCCAATAGAAATGGGCCATATGAGGATCACGCGTCACGGAAATAGCCGAGTACACACGATCAGCGAGGCCCTTAGCAACGGATCTATCACGTAGTCTCAGCCGGTGACACAGCTTCTTCTAGCGCGCAATACGAAATTAACTATATTCTGAGCGGGAAAAATTACTTTTTGATTAATCCGAATTTTTATAAACCGAAATCATTTTTTTAGGTCCCTTCGATTTCGGATTAACAAGGGTTTACTGTATACAGTGAAACCTCTATCCATCGTTCCCGGATCCATCATTTTCCTGCTTGTATTATTCATTTTTCCTAACCCCACTCCCATATAATCAATGTTGAATTTTCCTGGATGGAATGTTTTCCTGAATGGATGGCTTTATTTTCCTGGTCCCTTGAAAAACGATGGATAGAGGTTTCGCTGTATTCAAATAGATAGCATGCATGAGATATTTTCATTAATTCAATATGGTACCGGTAGTCAAAAACTGACGGTAGCAGCAATTAGCAGGCAATCGGCTTCTTTTTTTTCAATTCATAATGAAAATAAAATACTTGAGAAATGAAAAAAAATGACATTTTCCTATCCCATCATGGACATGGCTCGGTTTTATCAAGTCATGGTACGTTGTAAAGCAGGAGCGTCTCCACTCTCCACGCTTGATCTCATCGACCGTGACAGTTGCTACAAATAAAGACAGCCTCTTTCAAAGGATTCAAATCGATTCAAAATTTGATGAAAAATGAATTATGAACATTTTCTTCCCTCACCTTGATTAGGCAGCAATGACTTCATGTCAAGTTTTTGATGTTGATTAAAATTCGATTCAACAAGCTCTGAATAATAGGCCTGTGCGAGACTCGAAATTTCGAGTCGAGTTCGAGCAGAGATTGTGCTCGAACTCGACTCGAATAGGCTGAGAGATTTGCTCGAAATTTCGGGTCTCGAACGTTTTTCGAGAATAAAATCACTGAACTTGACAAATCGCGATGTTTCAACTTTTTAGGTTAGGTTGCCATGTTGATCCCGCCTAGAGTTATGACGTATTGTATACTACCAACCTGAGAAAAAAAATCTCAAACATTTTTTTGCGCTCTGATCGCTCGTGAACGAGCGTATCGGCCGTGATAAATTACGAATTTCTGATCCCACTTCTACCCCACCAATCGGCGAAAACTTATTTTCAAAAGTACAGTACATCTTTTCGTGTTTGAAATTCGAACACTCACTTTTGCTCAGTCTTGGGTTTCCTATTGTGCTTCTTGAGATTAGTACAAGCTACAATTTAATTAAGAATGAATAGTGATTATGAAGATGATTTAATGGGCCTTCTACATCTATATACATAATATATACATTCTACATAAAATTAATCTATTCTTGATTAAAGTTTTGCGCACAAGCAAAAATAATGTAGGCCTATTTTATTGCCTGAATCTTCACTTAAAATTCAAGCAAATTTACTTGCTCGCTCGAACTCGCTCGAAAAAAAACTGCTTGAACACCTATTTTTAAAGTGTGTGCTCGCTCGAAATTTGCTCGAAATTCAAGCAAAAACCTCTATGCTCGCTCGAACTAATAAAAGGCCTGCTCGCACAGCTCTACTGAATAATGTACGTATTTTCAACGCCGTTTCACGCCCACTGTTGATTTTTTTAAAAGTTCTTTGGTTGCCGTATTATCGAACATGTGAAAATATAGATCGTTCCATGTAGATTGACACAAACTCCCAACTTGTGTGCATGCATATTGATAATCCCAAAGCGAGTAGCCCAAGATTTGATTCGAAACTTGGTGGATTCACACAATCGTATACCTGCCGTCTGCCAAGCTTTGTGGACCTGATAGACCGTCTCCCCCATTGATTGGCACGAACAGTGTGATGCGTCTATCCGCCGACTCGGCTGACAGCACGTATATGCTGGTCACCTTGATTGTCATTTTAAACAATGCCAGTTGATTGTAGAGTCTTCTAAGCCTAGTTCACAATTGAAATATGGAATAGTGATTATGAAATATCAGTAGTGTTATAGTGTAAAGTGAATCCTCTATGCATCGTTCCCGGATCCATCGTTTTCCTGGTTGTATCATTCATTTTTTCTAACCCCACTCCCATATAATCATTGTTGAATTTTCCTGGATGGATCGTTTTCCTGGTCCCTTGAAAAACGATGGATAGAGGTTTCACTCTATACTGTATAGTGACATAGGTGGGCCACAATAGCCTCTTATTTCACTGTTCACTGCCAACCTAAATCATTATTTTGCCTTGAACAGCTCAAATTTCAGTGGCAGTGGTAACAACCAAGGCGTTCTAAATTATTCTATTATTATCTTATTAAAATAATATATTAGGCCTTGCAGCAACTGTCGAAAGTCATTTTGACAATTATTCCATGAGAATGTCTGATTCAAGTCTCAGAGAAAAATAAATCCCTGAAATACATAATGGTAAGTCACTTGACTACAGTAGTAACATCATCTGATTGGTCAGAATTTGGCTCGTCATAAAGGTTATAAGGAATAGGTCATAAGACATGGATTGGATTTGTTCCCATTTCTTATGACTTATCACCTAATCGCTATAACCAGTTTCTTATTGTGAAGGGTTACATGGAAACGCCATCATCCATTTCGCTTATAACCTATAACACTATTGCTATTCCATAATCACCATTCCATATTTCAATTGTGAACCAGGCCTTACTGAACTGCCGCCCTTGTTAGCTCAGTCATCTGAGGCACGCTTCAGACACTGAAGTGAACCGTTGAGCGTGGGTTCGAATCCCGCATAAGGCATGGGTTTTTGTAAATGTCCTTTCACTCATCATCACTTCATAGTTTCATTATCATCTGCTCATTCGTACCCCCGTATAACCTAGCTGTTGGTGGGGTCGTTAAGCAAACAATAATCACCTTACTAAACTATGTCTTGTCTCTTAGGCGAGACGAACAGCGAGGCGCGCCACCACCTGCGCGCGGTGGTGCCGGGGGCAGGGAAGGGGGCTCTGACTGGCGCACTGCCAAGGACAGCGCGCCGCCCGTGAAGCGTGCCGAGGACTCGCGACGCACAGACGAAGGTATGTCACGCTTCTAGCCATGAGACGTAGCCGTTTTGTTGCAGCGTTACTCTGTTGTTGTAGTCAAGACTGACTTGTGGTTAGAATACCTACTATTCAGGGTGTCTACAAGACTGGAAAACCTGGAGAAGTCAGGGAATTTGATGAATCGGGAAAAGTCAGGGAATTTTGTTTTTTTCTGGAATTTTACTCAAAATGTAAAAAAAACTAAATTTTATAATTAAATACCATTTTTGGTTGCTGCCAAAACAAGTTCACAATTTAGAAAAATTTTCTTCAATTGTTTTGCCTTGCCTTATTTTTTAATTCCCGCTTATAGGCCTACCTGACAAATTCAATTTGACGAAACCGAAATTGAATTTTGAACAATTTTTTCCTATATTATAATCGACGGGAAAGCCAAATTTTCAGACTAGAAAAATATCATTTTCCATCTGGAAAAGTCAGGGAATTTTGTAATGGAAAATTTGTAGACAAGAATTGTAGGCTACCGCTATTGTATTGTGCTGAATATAAGTAGATCCCCTCCCAACTTGTCAGAGAAGAAAAAATCAGATTTCTAGGGATATGGAGGTACAAAACACAGTATTTTAGGGCACAATATTAGAACCATTTCAAGTGACTACCGTAATTAAATTAGGCACCGAATCCTTCTTAATTGTTTCTTGAACACTCGTACTTGTGTCGAATCATAAATTATAACAAAGTGTCGTAAAGTGTGTGTGTGCTTCTCTGCTAAAGTATAACACGATAAATCACTATGAAGTGACTTCTTTCAATGCATCTCGGTAAATATTGTACAGTAGGCGTACACTTGATTGTAATGTCTCAAATAAAATGCATAAACTAGTTTCTGCCCGATAGGCCTAGCCTAATAGGTTGAAATTTGCGTATAAGCTCATGGCAGTTTTAGCACGGTCCTGAAATTTGGAAAAAATCTCTGCTTATATTTGGGACATTAGGGCCTACGATAGTTACTAAGGTCTTGTGCCCCAGTCCTTATTTATGTGCCAATTGTGTTCGTACAATTGATTCTGATGATCCCAGAACAACTACTTACTGCTGAAGCCAAATATTATCGTTTGTAGTCGTTGATGTGACTCATTCCAACGGTTGTTTACTTTGGTTTAGTGCGCCGAGCTGGGCCAACGTCTGGTGACAAGCAACCGCAGGAAGCTGAGCCGAAGCCCCGAGACGAGCCACTCCGAGAAAACAAGCGTGAGTAACGTAGCTTCGACGTGAGCCCAGTTAGTTGCGAGCGACCGGAGATCTAATGAATCGTTTGAAAATTATCATTTCCAAACTTATTATTGGTCTTACATTTGATATGTGAAATAATTAGATACCCAAAAAGAAACATTGTTTCTTGCAGAACTAGAACATTATTTTTAATTTATAAGAACTGTAACCTTTTCCGTCTCATTACTGTTCTGTAACGTTTCAAAAGATTTTTGACTAGTAGGCCCTGTAGGACTGGTAGGCCCTGGTTATATTGTTAGGTCTGATCAGATCACAGGGTAGTTTGAAAGTTTAAAATTTTGATCCTTAGACTAGGCCTATATGATTAATGTCGAAAACAATTATACAATTTTTATCTACGGTATCCTAAAAGGCAACACTTCCTAAGAGTACTGTAAGCAAAACATTTGATATACGTACAAATTTTGTGATTCGTGCCCGTGATTGACTAGCATACTTACAATAATAATTAGCTAGGCAAGTCTCGCACCGATCAAGTTCAACCAATTGAATGTTGAAGCCTTCTTTTTATCCCGAGAGTATCGAAAATAGTAGGCCGTTTAAGACGTGAAATTTGATGTAGCCAGAACCAGACTGTTGTTTGCTTAACGAGTTAATTGAGAATGTCATGAATGTAACAGCAAGCTTACCTTGTGTTCTGTGTTTAGCGAGTCGCCCAGCTGAGACTGCCGCTGAGACTGGCGAAGAGGGCGACGACTGGCAAAAAGTTGGCCCGGGACGTCGTTAAAACGTGTAAATTATCCCGACCGTGAAGTCCAACAATCAAGACATCTGGAGAACTAGCGAGCTAGTAAATGTCATTTGTCAGTTGCTGCCTAATATTATATATATGTATGTATATGTATTAATATTATATACATATATATATTAGCGTGAATTACTCCACAAACTTATGCTTCTCTTCGATGTAGCATCCAGTTTTAAATTCGGCAATTTGAACAGTGCCGTACTTTTGTATTAGAATGTAAAATGTTGGTGGATGGGAAAATAATATACAGCCATCCTAAACAAATTGCACCGTTTTTTTTGTCCATTTCTTATATTATTATACTTTTTGAATTTTTCAAGCATTATATCTGTATTGTAATGTTGAATCAGTAAATCAATTTAATGAATATTCAGTGTAAGTTGAACGTTCTGGCATACCTACTTCATCTTCCATCCATCCAGCACATTCATACATCATGCAGAACTTCTAGTGCTAAACTCGCTGGTAATCCAAGCTGGGCTGCATATTTTAGCTGTCGCCTTACTTCTTGGCGTACTATTAAGTAGCCCTGGCAATATGTTTCAATAGAGCTTCTTTGCCGCTGTAACCTTGACTCAACTTACATTGAAATATTATTGTTTTATTGAATTTACTTGGGCCTAGATTTGTAATAATACCTCGAAACTATGGATATCTTGGTCATCACATCCACCATGAGCACAATAATTTGTAAATCAAAACGTATCCGGGGATTCTCAGGTCCATACGCAAAGTCTACTAGGAATGCCCGTAAGTTGGAAGATTTCAAATTTCTAGATCCTGTCATCGAGCGCTTAATCTGTTGATTTATTCAGTAGTTCACTTGGAATAAATAAACTACCGGTGATCCGATAGTACTCCTATTATTGAAACAGTTTACATTCATTGAATGTTCTACATAGGCATACGTGTGGGGATCATTCGACTAGCTCAGGATGCAATGTGAATACCTTTTCTGACAAGCCTTCGGCTTAGAGCTTTTGACTTTTCGCCATGGTAAACTAACCAGATTAGCTTTTTGATTGAAGGAATAATGAGAATGGAAAGTAATTTTTGTAGCTATTTTTCAATCTACAAGTGTTTGTTATTCCAATAAAACCGTCTCTTCAATCCAAAAGTTTGAAATGTTAATAATCGTGAGATTAAGTACAGTACAGTGAAACCTCGATCCGTCATTTTTACATCCATCCAGGAAAATGTAACATTGATTTTGAGGGTGGAAGAAAATTAATTATGGAAGCGGGAAAACGATGGATCTAGGAACGATGCATAGAGGTTTCACTGTATACATTTACCTTGTATTCTTCTTCATATGTTTTCTGCCTACATGTTGATGAAAAGCAAGTGAATGTAGCCTAGAAGCTGTATTATTAGAATAGAATAATATTAGTCGGTAGCCTACGAGTAATCACATTTTACTTGGCTATTATACAACGTAGTCACAGTGGATCTTGATATGATCTAAAATGTGGAATGATATCGTCACATGAATTGAAATGTTCTAATGTATCAATAATCATTTCTATTTTAGTAATTCAGTTTTGAGATATTGCGATCTTGTTCTTTTTACTTCATTATTATATGGATGAAAACAATTATTTGTTAATAAAACGTTAGTTTAATTGGATATTCAAGTGAATATTTCCTCTGAACTGAATACTGTAGTCCCCTATATTATGCTTCTACAGTGAAACCTCTATGCATCGACCCCGGATCCATCGTTTTCCTGCTTGTATCATTCATTTTTTCTTACCCCACTCCCATATAATCAATGCTAAATTTTCCTGGATGGATCATTTTCCTGCATGGATAGTTTTATTTTCATGGTCCCTTGAAAAATGATGGATAGAGGTTTCACTGTATTCCCTTATGAACCAGTCTTTTCTTTCTACTTACCAAATGTATTCAGAAAAATACGGTGCAACTTGCCGTCCCAAATGTCATATTTCAAATTGGCTGTATGAAACATGAAGTACTATGAGTAGGGTTGGCATTCGATGTCAAATATTTCGATAGATTTTCAATATCAGGGTTTCGATCGATATCGAAATCAATTTATTCGATATTGAATAAGGGAACTGCGGGCTGTCGGTTATTTCAGATTGGCCATATCGCTGGCACGTGTTTATTTACACTTGAATCCCTCCTCTCCCGTCCTCCCTTTGAAAGAACAAGTTGGAAGCCAAATACACCACCCTCTCAACAATTATTATCTATGATATGTCTTGTCTCTCTCTCTCTCTCTCTCTCTCTGTCTCAACAATTTATACATGTCATCATTCGTCACAACATAAAAACCTAGGGTGCCCATATCTAAAAAAGGAAAATCTGGGACAATGCCAAAAAGTCCAACTCAATCCACGCCAAATCATATGGGGGGAATCTGAGTACACAACTACCCTGCAGGAATTGTTTTTTGAAAAGTCTTTATGTTTTGGGTTTTAGTAATAAAAACATGACCATGATTTTCTATATACATAGTACAGTAATTGCACACAACTCTATGCTGTACGATGAAACCCGTACAAGTTGTACTGATGAAAGGTAAGTCATTTTAGTAAATTGTTGTTAAGAACAAACTCTCAGGTTCTCATGATTATTCCTAAATATTTGCTTCCACACAGACATTGCTCAATTGCTCATAACAACGTGGAGATGAGACTGAGAAATCACGTTTTTAAAATGCAAGGTGGCAGTGGTTGGTGTTTTTATGGGATTACAAAGCAAAGAAAAATCTGCATTGATCAGTGGTTGTGCCATGGATCAACAGACAGTGTTACCAATTCCCTGAAATTCTACCAAATGACTTGTGCACTTGGTGTCAATAGCAGTTTGTACAAAACAGGATTTGACAGTGCCAGGCAAACAGGAGATGGAATGGTCTTTTACTTTTAGCTCAAGCTGGCTCTAAATTGTCCAAATTTGCCCAATGCCCAAATTGAAATCATTTTAAATACGGCTGCTCTTTAGTTATGCAGTTAGTTTCTGGGACTGCTCAAAGCTACATTTTTCACACACCACAACTGTGTTATTTGTCTTTATTATAGCAATGATTATAGTCCCATGGACCAGTACATTGTACACAAATTGAGATTTTTTTCAGAGTCTCCAAGTGAACAGATAGTAGAAGCATTCAAACTTGTATCAGGAGCTCTGTGAAGTTTGGATTATACTACTATCTGTTTCACTAGTATTGACTTGGTGAAACAAATTCTCAATTTTTGTTCTGTTAACTGCACAGTGTATCGTCAGAGCATAATAGTATTAGGTGACCAGATGTCCCAGTTTTCCTGGGATTGACCTTCTTTTGAAATTTCTGTCTCGGCAACCCGAGAAAATGTTCTCGGGACTGTCAAATGTCCTGGTTTTATGAAAATTGTTGAAATATATATACTCATCTGGGTTTCGTTCATACATCAAACTTCTATACTTCTATTTGCGAATTTTAAAAGCTGCTATCCACAAAGTTATTTCGTAGAATTTCAGAGAGTTCTTGAAATTGTAGTTTTTTTATCCACGACGCAACGCATTTTTATCCTGCCCAAAGTCCAATCATTGCACGCCTTGCGTTTTACAAATGCGATTTCTCCATCACATCAACTCCACTTTGTAATAATTGGTAATTAACCGCCTTTCAATTTAGCAATGTCTGTGTTGTGTGTGATTATTCAGGTTTGATTATGAGGACACAAAAGATTGTTTAGAAAAACGAAAATTTAGAGGAAGAGTGACCATACTTGAGGAGGCTGCAATATTATTTTGTTGAATCACTTTTCTCAATTCTACCTCAAATTCTAATAACTCACCCTATGTGATATCATCACTCTTGTATCCCACAGAATGTGGAGTTATATGCAAATAGAGAATAGAAGTCATGATTTTATATCAGTTTCGATTAATAGACCTAGAATCATAGGCGCCGACTTCTGAAAATTCCGACGGGTGCTCTAATTTTCTAGCAAAACATGTCAGAGCCCAATGGGGGTGTGGGGGTGAAAATTCGTGTTTTTTGTACATATTTTATTAGTTCAAGAAGACTTTCATAATAACAAAGACATCATGATGGACTTTTTTAAAATTGATTTTGCTACTCCTTCCCCAAGCCCCGCAGGTATTTTCTCCTGGTATCGAATACCATTGGGGACTGCTTTTTTTCTGTCATATTTTGTTTAATATACCCATATGCAATGGTACGAATCCTCAATGGGCATTAGCTCAGAGATAATTCCTCTCTTCACTGGATAAATTAATCACACTGTAATAACTCATTACTGAATAGTAATTGTTGAGTGAAATATGACAAAAAAGCAGCTCTGTATGGGTTTCAATAGCGAGCCACTCCGGACCACTATCCGAAATCGTGTACGCTAGCCACTCAGCTACCTGGACATATGCATTTTGCGAAGTTGTCGAGATACTTGAAGAAGAAATTGTAAATAAAACTCGACCTGTCGATTGCTCTGCTACCCTGGTACGAATACTGGACTGTAACTAATTTGCTCGAAAACTTTTGTTCGTGGAAAATTGACTCAAGTACCAGGGAAACAGAATGCCGCAACAGGTATTCCACCTGACACAAATGAATTCAAATAATCTTTCAAACCTCAGCTCTCCTACCAGAGGAGCAGAATATACCAACAGGTTAAGTAATAATTCAAATATCATTTCAAGTATCTCAATAACTTTGCAATTGTTCCATGTCTAGGTAGCTTAGTTGCTAGCGTTGGTGGATTCGGATCACGATCCGAAAGGACCTGGTATCGAATACCATTGGGGACTGCTTTTTATCTGTCATATTTTGTTTAATATACCCATATGCAATGGTACGAATCCTAAATAGACATTAGCTAAGAGATAATTCCTCTCTTCACTGGATAAATTAATCACACTGTAATAACTCTCATTACTGAATTAATCTAATTAAATGTTGAGTGAAATATAACAAAAAAGCAGATCTGGATGGGATTCGATAGCGAGCCACTCCGGACCACTATCCGAAATCGTCTACGCTAGCCACTCAGCTACCTGGACATATGAATTTTGCGAAGCTGTCGAGATACTCGAAGAAGATATTTTAAATAAAACTCGACCTGTCGATTGCTCTGCTACCCTGGTACGAATACTGGACTGTAACTAATTTGCTCGAAAACTTTTGTTCGTGGAAAATTGACTCAAGTACCAGGGAAACAGAATGCCGCAACAGGTATTCCACCTGACACAAATGAATTCAAATAATCTTTCAAACCTCAGCTCTCCTACCAGAGGAGCAGAATATACCAACAGGTTAAGTAATAATTCAAATATCATTTCAAGTATCTCAATAACTTTGCAAATGTTCCATGTCTAGGTAGCTTAGTTGCTAGCGTTGGTGGATTCGGATCACGATTCGAAGGGTCCTGGTATCGAATACCATTGGGGACTGCTTTTTATCTGTCATATTTTGTTTAATATACCCATATGAAATTGTACGAATCCTAAATGGACATTAGCTCAGAGATAATTCCTCTCTTCACTGGATAAATTAATCACACTGTAATAACTCTCATTACTGAATTAATCTAATTAAATGTTGAGTGAAATATAACAAAAAAGCAGATCTGGATGGGATTCGATAGCGAGCCACTCCGGACCACTATCCGAAATCGTCTACGCTAGCCACTCAGCTACCTGGACATATGAATTTCGCGAAGCTGTCGAGATACTTGAAGAAGATATTTTAAATAAAACTCGACCTGTCGATTGCTCTGCTACCCTGGTACGAATACTGGACTGTAACTAATTTGCTCGAAAACTTTTGTTCGTGGAAAATTGACTCAAGTACCAGGGAAACAGAATGCCGCAACAGGTATTCCACCTAACACAAATGAATTCAAATAATCTTTCAAACCTCAGCTTTCCTACCAGAGGAGCAGAATATACCAACAGGTTAAGTAATAATTCAAATATCATTTCAAGTCTCTCAATAACTTTGCAAATGTTCCATGTCTAGGTAGCTTAGTTGCTAGCGTTGGTGGATTCGGATCATGATTCGAAGGGTCCTGGTATCGAAAACCATTGGGGACTGCTTTTTATCTGTCACATTTTGTTCAATATACCCATATGAAATTGTACGAATCCTAAATGGACATTAGCTCAGAGATAATTCCTCTCTTCACTGGATAAATTAATCACACTGTAATAACTATCATCACTGAATTAATCTAATTATTTAATGTTGAGTGAAATATAACAAAAAAGCAGCTCTGTATGGGATTCGATAGCGAGCCACTCCGGACCACTATCCGAAATCGTCTACGCTAGCCACTCAGCTACCTGGACATATGAATTTCGCAAAGTTGTCGAGATACTTGAAGAAGAAATTGTAAATAAAACTCGACCTGTCGATTGCTCTGCTACCCTGGTAGGAATACTGGACTGTTGACCAATTTGCTCGAAAACTTTTGTTCGTGGAAAATTGTGACAAAGATGCAGCTTACCTTGAATAATGTGTCAAGTATTTCATGTAGGCAGACCAGATAAAATAAAAATCTACAGAGTTCGTTTACTAATCACCAAAAATGAGCTTGTGGTTCTACAGTTATGATTATCTTATAAGCTATGTGCTGACCAATAGGTTTACTGTAACATACACGAACGTCAATGAATGAGATGAGCTCGGTGCATAAATCTCTATTAGTTGCTGTTTCTTCTCCACTTACATTCTGTTATAAACGACATTTTTTTTGTTATTATTCCATCTATATTGGGTTTTAGTGTCGGACCGTACTGACGAGTATGATTTACCAAGTCAATGTTCCGATCAATGACTGGAGATTAGGCCGTGATATTATTGAGATCGAGAAAAGCAGTTTGCAGTAATGAAGGACTCGATCAGAATAAAAATGCATCACAAGGAGAATTATCATGATTAATTGTATAATTGAGCATGATTATTCCTTGTAGTTCAAAACAAGGAAAATCTCGGGGAAACCTGGCCTTCTGGTCACCCAATCAAGACCACAGAAAAAGGTATACACAGAATTTACACACTACAAAATAAGATAGAAAACTTTATTATGCAGTTATTGTTAAA
The DNA here is from genome assembly GCA_907164805.1 of Brachyptera putata. Taxonomy (NCBI): domain Eukaryota; kingdom Metazoa; phylum Arthropoda; class Insecta; order Plecoptera; family Taeniopterygidae; genus Brachyptera; species Brachyptera putata. The sequence continues at coordinate 6,836,769 of OU015467.1, forward strand.
TAAAATATTTGGTTATTATTGAGAAGCAATAGAATATTTCATTATTTTAAGCTCCTATTATTTATGTACATATCTGTTGAAACGTCCAATGCACGGTAATAATATGTACAACGTTACCATTTTGTCACATTCAAACACTTTTAGATACTCACGTAGTCTCTTCCAACGAAGCACAATCTATTGAACTCCGTTCGATAATGGTTCATTCGATGTCTATCATAGCGTAATTTATTTTCTGCTAACAATGTCAATAAATGGGTTTAAATCAAGCAGTCTTTGTTATTTAGTTACTACGTATGCCTACATTTCTTAACGCATCGCGTTGGTTATTATTCTATCAGTCTCAACTTGCTTGCGACTGTTGTTTCTCTGAATGCCGTTCACTTAAAACACTCGCAACGTATTCATCGTTTGTTTTCTTGAATCCATGACAATATCTTGATTATCTGTTAGTTTAGCTGAGTTACTGTAACTGTTTATCTATTCATTTCTATCATGAATGGTCGTCCAAACAAAATGAGGAATTAGCATTACAATTACATTATTAGACTTTGGTGAATTTGCATTCATGCTTCTTTGACAATCATCTGAGTACATATTACCATCAAAGGCCTCTCAAAAAAAATCTTACAATAGTTTGTATTATTTTAAACATATTATTTAGAAGTTTCATTTTTACCCAGTATGATCGAGAGGAGGGTGACGAAACTAATTGACATAGACATACTATTTCAAGGTTAGTTTTTTTGTAAGTCTATGGAAATGCAGAAGTAAATATGTGTTATGTACATATTTCTATTCGTCAAGAGACTCAAATTAATTAGCTTGTCTTGATGAGAGAAAACAACATTACCGGTATGTAGATATGTACGTAACGTCAAAAAAGGTAACTATTTTGTAATGTAGAGTACGACATTTTGTTCAACAAAGATACACCTTTCTTCTTCACAAATTGATTGTTGCTCTAACTCTAATTGTGTGTTTATTGTTTACATTATTAATGCAAGATTTTGACTGTATAATACATTTTTCTTCAATATTCAGCCTAACCAATATTCAGCATATTCAGAATAACCAAAGGTTTAACATCGAATCGTAGTACCAGTACATTCACATTTGTTACACCATACTAAAAACAAACTACTGTTCTCAAGTAGTATGGCTGATGAAGGTAGAGTAAGAAGTACAGGTAATCTAATTATTTTGGTTTGCTCGTCACTCATCAGATAGTTGAAATGAAAAGCACTATCACTCTCACTATCACGTAAGTCTCTATAGGGATGTTTACGATGTGTACTCATCAATACAACATAATGGCACCGTTTGTCTTCTCTTCGATGATTGGCTGCGGTATTTGTTTCTCTCTAGTCTCGCTTGTACCAACGTAAATGGAGATGATGTTGAGGAAGTGAATGACTACCGCACCAACAACGAACCAATAGGAGTAGCCGTAGGTAGCCATGTCAGTCGATGACCACATGTTGCTGATGTCTTCTTGGCTCATCACGTTATACTGGAGCTTCTGATAGAACTGAACGGCCCACAGACTCACGGCACTGATTCCAAACACCACTAAGGACAAACAAATAAGCTTCCGTTAGAACCCGTACTAGAATTAGAACCGAGCGCTGATGATATACTGATGTGTAAAGCAAGACAGCCAATCAGACTTGTAATCCAAAACGTCAACCATTAAGTAATGCTTCAACCTTTAAACTTTAAACTTGTAATCTTTTCCAAGTGAGTACACTCGGAAAAGCATAGCCTCTACATTCATCAAGTATTACCATCTTCTTTAAAAATGATACAATAATAATCAGATTTATAAATATTTAATTGATTTATTAATTTACACTTTTTACAGCCCAGTGCCTCGTTAAGTTATGGAACAATTTCAGAAGTTGCATGACGTTGAGTCGGGCATGAGTTTGAGTTCCTCATGAGGCTGGCTTTTAGTAAATATCACTCATCTTTTACGTGCACATTACATTTGCAACCAAAACAATGTGGGTTCAGTTGGTGTCACGAGCCGCCCTCGTTAGCTCAGTCAGCTGAGGCACGCTTCAGACACTGAAGCGAACTGTTGGGCGTGGGATCGAATCCCGCACAATGTATGGGTTTTTGTAAACGACCTTTCGCTCATCATCACTCCATAGTTTCATAATCACCCGCGCTCATTCGTACCCCCGTATAACCTATATGTTGGTGGGGTCGTTAAGCAAACAAGATCAGTTAGTGTCACGACGTAAGCAGTAAGTCTAATTGACTTTTGAGTATATTTTATTATGTCAAAAAATCTCAACACTTAGTGTCGGTAAAGTTGTGTTGGTGAAGTTGTGCAAGTTTGCTACAAAATCTAACAATTCAAAAGTTTACTTTGTTAACTTCATTTTCAATTTAATTAATAGGTTATCCAAAATGTAATGAAAGAAAATGTTCCAGTATAGGCCAACCTAATTGCTATAACTATTACATTTCATTTTATTTAGCATGAATGTAATCAAACAACTGAATTAGTAAAACAATATAAGTGAGACTGATGATATTCATGCATTCAGTGAATATTCACAACTGATATAATTTTTTATTTTTACGTGGACCGCCGTCATTAGATTTAGATTTTCACCTGAACTACATATAATTAGGTAATGGGTGTATTAGGTCTTACTGGCAAGTGTGTTCCACACGTAGAGTCCCGGCACGCCCGTAACAGTGCCGTACGGTGTCGTGGCCGTGTTGATGACTGCGAAGATGGCCGAGACGGCAGAGAATATCAGAGCTCCTGCGAGGCAAATGATCGTAGCTACCCAAAGTCCATATAACAGCAGATCTCGGTCGGTTTGGACCAACTCCATTACTGAAACAAGATGAAAAAATGTATGAGTCGTAATTTTCGGAAAAATCTACCTTTTTATCCTCTTTTTACTGTCATAGTTATTCATAGTTCTTCTTGAAAATCCTATAATTACATCACATTTTTTTTCAACAATAGACCTTATAATTGATTGGTGTAAAAAATTACAAAATTTATTTCACATTTTTTTTGCAATAGCATTGAAACTTTTTCCAAATTAGGATGAAAGATGGGATCGTTTGAACGGACCAAAAGGGCGATATTACCACCCCAAAGAATAATTAAAAATAAGATGAACATTAAAATCTTGATGTTATACTTTCAGGGATAGAAAACAATTGAAACATGCACATTGGAGAGAAGAAATCTTGAATCTTTTCATTACTTGATCAAAAATATTGAATATTAAACTTGAATATTAAAATGCAATCTCTCAATTAACTGTAGTGTACTATCATCTTAGTTTATCTGGACCTAATAATTTCTTGCTTTTAATTACTAGGCTGAACAAACAATATCTTATAATATAATTTGATTGTGATTGCTATCAATAATCCATTCATCTAGACAGATTATTCAAAGGCCAATTTCACGATATATAATAACTAGAGGATTAACTTGTTATAACCTTTCGTTAGCAGTTCTAGTTTTGCACAATCTCATGTATAGGAGGTTGTATATTTTTGTCAATATATAATAATTAGCTTGAATAACACATTATTATATTTTAGAAGAACGCGGCCTCACTAAACATAGAATTCAATGTCTACTGATCGATCTGATTGTTTCAATTATATAAAATCAATTTATTCTATTATCGATATACGATGCATGATTGTGCGATCAGCGCCAAATGGCTTCCACATTGTTGACATTAATTGTTGAGCCCTGATTACATCGGATCCCGGTCTAAAGCTCTAACAAACAACTACTGATCGTCACTATTTTAAAACAGTGATGCTCCATCAGTGCCAAAACCTTATAATAAACTTATATTACCGGAATATAATATAAACTTATATTAATATTAACAATGCCAATTAAAATGCAAGGAAGGAAATGCAAATGCAAGGAAAGTTCAAAAATTAATTTTGAAGCTTTTTGGGACCAACATAATAACAATGACTTACACACTACTAGGAAAACGCCTTACATACAAAAAACGCCTTACATACCAAAAAAAGAAAAAAAAACGCCTTACATTAAAAAAAAAAAAAAAAAAAAAAAATCGGCATATGAAATGAAAATTTTCGCTACGCTCATCTAATTAATTTTTCATATCGAGAGAACCTATTGATAAACGAACATTCGACATCATTCTGCGCCCTACATTTGCGGTCGGTAGTACTGTAATACAAGTGTGCCACTGCGGTTGCCTAACCCTCAGGGACTATTTATCGTCAACATTGGATCACTTAATTAGATTTCAACTCTAAACGAGTATTTAGTTTGGAAGAACGGAACGGTAACACACCCAGGATGGACCACAATCTACATTCTATTCGACCACTCGATTCTCGACCACGGTATTATATCAGAATAGTGATTGGTTGATTGCTCTCCCACATTCCAATCATAGCCACAGTCATAGCGAGAACTTGTTTAGTTGCCAGCTTTCACGCTCAAATCCGGCCAGTGAATGCGAGTATTGGATTGGTATTCCGTCCTCATTGATCTTTTACACTTGATTTGTGTTGGAAAAACGCACAAGTTTTGTTACACGAGCGTGGATATATGAAAAATATGTAAATGTACTCTTTTTCTTTAAGACGGCTGAACAAAGTGAGTGATTGAACTGAAACTTTAATGAATTTATTCTATAAATATTTTTTTTCAAATTGTTTCCTGATGATCGAGTTATCGAAGGCAAGGTTTCTCATTTTTTTTTTTCAGGAATTAATAATATAACTTATTTTGGCCCAAAATACTGCTATTTTGATATGGCACTAGACCATTGGAGGGTAGTTGGAAGTGCATCTTATCGTTCACATATGAGCTTGACGTACTGAGCATTCACATATCTTTGTTCCATTATTGAGTACTGCACATACTCTGAATTAAAATCAATATACTTGTATCAAAATACACATTTTATAAACTTCTGGCACACACCTTTTTTTGGCATCATTCAACTTGTTTCTGTATAGTTTTGGGCGGTTTTGGGGCAAAATCGGTTGGACCACTTTTGACATTTTCCGAAATTTTGAAACCCCTATAAGAATGACCCAGAGGGGAACAAAGGAAAACTATTGGCTTCGAAAGAAATTAAATCTTCACGGATCCTGATAAACACAAGAATTCACGTTATTCAAAAGTTATCAATCGGAACAGCCTTTGTGAAGAAATCATTGATTTGAATCATTTTAACGTGTATTCTTATTTATTGATACATCAAATTGATTAGAACTGCATTACGATTAAAACAGTGGATACAAGAAATAATTTCGAACTCAAGAAAGTATACTTCGAGTACAAGTAGGGGCCTATACTGCTTTGTATGTATACAGATGTATACATACATCTTACAAAGCAACATGGAGTTTCCGAAGTTTTGAGAATGTCTCTGAATTATCTTGTAACAATACATCCATCTGATGGTGTGTGGTCCAGTATTAGTGACAGTTATTACTCTGATTTATGTCTTAAAATGTGTTAAATTGCTAATTACACGTTAGCTCGGCTCGGATTCTTCCTGCAAATAATTATCATTCGCTCAGTCATAGCCATGCCATCTTAATTGCAGTCACTGCCTTCTTCAATCTGCTGATACGAGGAACTAAAGCTGACCGTGGAAGAATGTACGAAACCGCACTTTTAAAACAACCTTTAGAAATTGTGAGAAATAATTGCTTACATAATCTTTCACACTACGAGACTATTATAGCACTGAGAAGGTTATAGACCAGTCGCAAAGTGCAGTAAACCGTATATTTTTCGACCGGGGTTAGATTCCATGATCGACCAACTTGAGAAAGGTGTTTTGTGGTTTCCCTCAGTGCTTGAAGTGAATGCTGAGATGGTTCACGGACTACGACCGCTTTCCCAATGTCCCATAATCGTCTCATTTTCTCATCAATTGTTTCATTATACCGAAGCCAATACATCCAAGGGGCAGTATACCTATGTCGTGAACCCAATATACGTATAAAATAGCAATAAAATACGTCAAGCTTGTCAAATATAGTCGACTAAAATAAGAATAGCATTGGGTGGAATTTTAATATTTCAAATTTTAATTCATTGAAATGAAATTTTCACACAATGATATCATTGTTCTGATGAATGTGTCTACATACATAAACGTGTGTACGTAAATACATTTGGTTCGGTCGCTTTCAAGACAATAAATGTAGCCTATATGAAGTTGCAAAACAGAGGAATAATTTTTTCCTCAGTTTGTAACAGGGATGATCAACAAGTTGGAAGTATATCGAAGGCAGTAACTAGACTCGATAGTTTCAAAAAACAAGGTGCGTATTTATATAGCTTGAACGAGTACATTAATCTGTCTCATCTTACAAAACGCATTATGCTGCATGCGTTTTGTATTCTACTAACATAAACACAAATCACACCGTTACTTTTGAAGCTAGCTGTGGCATTTTAAAATATTATTATCAGTATGTGAGGTTCACAATAGGAAACAAATATATTTCAAGAAGCGTTAAATCATTAAAATCGCAGCTATTTTATGTCATTACTGTATTATTTATAATGATTTAGTTAGTATGGACGACCTTCTTCTTTATTAGATATAATTATAGTTGTTTAGGAGAGAAAATTGTCTTATCACAGTCTTACTCTCGTTTAGTTGTGTTGGTAGGCCTACAAAAACCCAATACCATTGTTGATTGTTGAATTTGTTGAAATTTGTTGACCATTGTTGAAATAACGGATCTGACATTACGAGCAATCATGATGATTTATTCATTTCATTGTTTTAATTGTACTTCAATGGCCATTGTGACTCTGTTGCCTTATATGAGATAATGAAGGTCTGCCAATTTTCTTAGGGACAATCTGTGATAATTATAATTAAATGGTTTTCGACCAAAAAAAAGAACAACCGTAAACAATTTTTCTGAATGAATGAAAATGTCGGGTATGTGTTATTCCACAAACAAGGAAATAAGCCATGGTAATTGCCTTCACACCTTCAACACCAGCTCCGACAGCGTCATGGCGAGCCTATTAGGTCTTCACGCCGCGTCCCGTTGTTCTTGACTACCGGTATTGAGAAATGTCTCAAATGCAGTATTGAAACCAGAAGTCTTATCCGATGTTTCGACTGGATCAATCTACTAACCACACCGGTAGTTTAAAACTGCAGTGTTCGTGTGAAGAGTCTATGGGAGTCGATTTAGAGGAGTATCAGTTTTTTGTTGATAGCTTCTGAACGGTATGAGATATCGACATTCTGATGAAACACATATACTTTAAATACCTTCAAGATGATATAAGTAATTACTATTTATCTCATATTGCCTAATTATCACGCGTATATGGATGGAAAAAAAAATCTCACCGTATACGCCTGGTCTAACACGCACATGCACATGCACTGGTCACATATCATATTTCAGGTTCCTGTATCAACATCGATACACTTTTACATCTCTTTTCATCTACGACCAGCTTTATAAAATTACTGTAAGATTAGGTTGGTAGGTTGATTTTGTGTTCAATTATAAGATATATTTAATAATAATAATAATAATAATAATAATATATTTATTAAACCAGGTTGATCATTACATGATATTGGATAAGTCTGTTTTAAAAGTTAAAAGGTAATCACAGAATCACATACAATTACACAATCATTTTTACAATCACACAATCATTTAATTAAATAGCAAATCAAGCGACGCAATGAGTCTCAATGAAACCCACCCTGATAGCCCTCTGAAATCCATTTCAATTACGATAATAATTTCATGTTCCTTATATCATATTAATGTAATGGTATTTCGTATGAGTATGCTTCATCTTTCCTCGCGCCACCGGAAAATGCGTCAGAGCAATTCCATCCCTTATTCTCCTCACAGTTCCCTTCGCCCTACATTTGACGCACACGCGTACGGTCTATAGGCTATAGTATACTCAACTTTAATAGTATGATGATGGAAAATACAATAAATCAAATTAAGGTTCCTTATTTCGAATTATCAGATTTGTATTGAATTACATTATATACAAATGTAGCCCTATCTATCAACCCATCCACATCGTCTCTACAACCTCATATTGACGGAAATGGGGCGCGGGTTCGAGTACCACTCTAGAACTTTAATTTTACAAACATCCTTGTACAACGTTCCTTCAACACTTCATCATTATTTCACGACTTTTCATTATTAGTTGCTGATTTGTGCCCCCACATAACCTAGTTGTTAGTGGGGCCGTTAAGCAGCAAATAGGTACATTGCTGTACTGCTACTGCCAGGTTAATCTAATTGTTTATAGTTTTATAAAATGCAATGCTGTCTAAAATGTTGAAACTGTTATTCCTCTAAAAAGTCAAAACTTATTCGCATGTACGGATACAATCATTAGATTAACGCGAATTACAGTAGTTGAAGCTTTTGATTGCTTGCTCAGTACAGTTCGCAGTCTTATGGCCTGTGAAGGTATTTCACATCATTATTCAGCCAGTAACCAAATTACGTGTATTGTTCACACGTGTTAACGGCTGTATAACAGAACAGCTGATCACGCACGACATGTAAACAAGGAGGGAGTGGTTGTCTATACTGTACATATTCAGGTGGACGTGTTTCGGTTTAGAAATTAACGAATAAATATCAGGGAGAGCGTTTCAATTGGAATGTGGAAGACACATCTTTTTGTGGAACAATAAGAAAATGAAAAAATGGAAATACTTATTAGACGAGCTTTAGCGAGGATTCAATTTGACATACTGAAAAAAATGGTGTTCGTTTTTTTTTTTGTTTTTTTTTCGGTTCTCCACAGGTCAAACGGCTACAGCTATCAACTTCAAACTTTTTTCAATATAGTTCCTCATCTAACTTAGATCTGTATAGTTTTGTGGTATTATCGGGTGGTAACTTTTTTTTATGAATTTTAGAAATTTCAAAAATACTCATTATAGAATAACACGGCGGAAAAAAAAATATTTTCCAAAAAAATGAAATTTCGCGTGAAGTTGAATTACATTTTGATACACATTTCTGGGAATTTTCAGTTCGATCGGGTCAGCCATTTTGAAGAAAAAACATAAAATGTGCTAAATTGGTACCAGTCGAAGCAGTTTTTACCCATTTTTACTCATACTATTACTATCCGCTCGTCGAACAACGCATATATGGCGTTTTCCTAGTATTTGTAAACCCAGCTCCTCGATCTCTTTTTAGGCAAACATATATATATCTGTGCGCCCCTAGTTACAACGGGAAGCGTTTCCTGTTTAAATGTGCGGTGTTGAATATATTTGTTTTCCACTGAATTAGAAATTAATATCTCATACCTTTAAAAAGTTATCAGCAAAAACTGATGTTTCTCTAAATCGCCTCCCATGCACTTTTCTACCTATCAGTATATTTAATAAATATATTTCAGCTAATTGCGTATACAGCCGTTCTGCTGAAAATAAACTGATTTCAAAATAGCGGCGAAATTCGGACCCTATAATTACTATACCACGATTGTTGAGATGGATTGATGTACAGTGTGCGAGATGAAATTTAATTATTCATTTTAATTACAAATAATTAGGTCCAACAATTTAAAATTTCCCTAGCTGTCTCTTCTTGAAAATAAGTACAGTATACTATAATTTACAGTCGAACCTGCAATATGCATGCCTATATTCAATATTTAATTAAATACTTCTTTCGTATAAGTACATATATTTTCATTAAAAATGTTTCTATATAATAATACTAATGGCTAGAGTACCGGTAACGATTTCATTTTCGTATTTCAGTCAGCATAAGTGAAAAACGATTAAAATACTAGTCCGTAGAAGTCAAAATGATTAAATTAGTGATTGTGATAATGAATGAACTTGAATATCAACAAACTTGTAACGAATGACAGAACTCTTGTATATAAAAGTTGCCAACTGTGGAAATGAGCACACAGGTCTACTATATGATAGTTGGTCGCTATACAAAACATGCATGTGTGGCTGATACTATTACGACACCTCCTTGCTAAAGTTGAAAACCTCACGAGATTACGAAGCGAAAAAAGGTCATTATTTTTTACTAGAACGCCATATATGCGGCGTTGTTAGACGAGCGAAGAGTAATAGTATGGGTAAAAATGGGTAAAAACTGCCCCGAGTGGTACCAATTTAGCACATTTTATGTTTTTTCTTCAAAATGGCTGACCCGATCAAGCTGAAAATTTCCAGAAATGTGTATCAAAATGTAATTCAAGTTCACGCAAAATTTCATTTTTTGGAAAATAAAAATATTTACTTTTTTTTCGCTGTGTTATTCTAATGGGTATTTTTGAAATTTCTAGAATTCATAAAAAAAAGTTATCACCCGATAATGCCACAAAACTACACAGATCTAAGTTAGATGAGGAACCATATTGTAAAAAAGTTTGAAGTTGATAGCTGTAGCCATTTGACCTGTGGAGAACCGACAAAAAAACATAAAAACAAACACCAATTTTTTTCAGTATATGTCAAATTGAATCCTCGCTAAAGCTCGTCTAACAACTGTGCGTCAAGACTCCACCATCAGTTAGGTTGCATGGGGGTACGAATGAAAGCGTGAAGGTAAAATGATGAGGTGAGGATATAGGAGAAGGACCTGATGGACGATCAGATTTCAGAGCAGTGCCTCAACTGTTTCTGCCAAACCGACGACATACGCGCGCACTTGTGATTCACTACAAGTGAAATATCTAGCGTATGTTGTATTGGCAGTGTTTAGGTCGAAACAATGACGACGAGCTTCCAGTGCCGAGTGCTAGAGTTCGAATCCATACAAGCAATTTGAAAAAACCTTTAACTGGCTTTTGGTCACAGTTCGTTGTTACAGGTGAAGGAATTGATTTTCATTCGAATTTCTTAAGTGCGTGACACCAGCCCCCCCTTTTTGGAAATTCAATTTAAGAGCATAAGGAATCAAGCATAAACAAACATTTCAACGGCACAATCAAGCACAAACGGAGCACAAACGATTCCGCTATTCAAAAGTGGATTTTTCTCAAAAGGGGGTGCTGGCACCCCCTCATTTGGATACCCATTTGAGGGCAGAAGGGATCGAGGACAAACGAAAATTTCAACGGCACAATCAAGCACAAACGATTCCACTATTCAAAAGTTGATTTTTCTCAAAAGGGGGTGCTAGCATGACCCCAGCACCCCCTTTTTTGAAATTCAATTCAAGGGCAGAAGGATTCGAGCACAAACGGAAATTTCGACAGCACAATCAAGCACAAACGAAGCACAAACGAAAAATCAAATGAAATGACTTTTTATATTATCGTTCCATCACCACCATCATTCAACGCTCATCATCAACATCAACACAATAATAATAATAAAAAAAATCAAAAACAATAATACAAAATCGGAAAAAGTCGGCCTCGGAAAGTGAGCGAGGTGGTGTCGAAACAGCGTTAGGTGTAGTCACGTGTGCGCGCGCTCGAGAAGATTAGTGGATCACTTGTTGCACGGACTTGATGTAAGCCAACGAAGCCAACCTATTAGTCAACGACAGAATATACTAATTAATAGTTTCTTTTTTTTAATAGAACACGGTATATAATAAAGAGTAGAAATTGTCACAGATTGTAACTTTAAGTCGATTTAGAGTTTTTAGTATTTCGAAATGTTTCTATATAAAACAAAGTATTCAACTGATTTGTTTAAAATGAATATAAATCGTGGTAGTATTTTATTCTAGCTGTTATCACAGATATAGGGAAGCTTCCTTTACAGGACTACGGGACTTCCTTCTACGGGACTTCTTTCTACGGGACTGATCTTAAAGGAGATAATTAAGAACCTTCAAAACTTCAAATGATGACGATATTTACTATACCCTAATTTCAGAGACAATTAGCCTATAAACCATAATCTCAATAATCTCAGAAATTAAAATTAATGTATTTATCCTTCAGGACCCTGTCTTTTCTCTTAGTCGTGACGTAGACATTACTCGATTATTTTTATGTTCCTATACAGAATCGGTAATGCCTACGTCATAACGTATGCTCTCTATAAGAGGACAAAAAAATTGAATAATTTCTAAAATTGTAATGGTGATTTTTAGTTTTCTCTAAAATTAGGGAAATGAATGCCGTCATTATAAATTGAAAGCTAGTTTCAGGGCTGTGATGTCCTTTAACCCAAACTATCTAACCATCCAGCTTGAGTACCTCCTTCACAAACGTCTTAACGCTACAGGCTACACGTTTACTGCGAAATCATCAACGTTTGATCTCAGCTCCATCATGCATTTATTTTCAAGAGAATTGTGTCGAAGGAATTGTTATGCATAAAACAATATAATCAGATGAAAGTAGGCCAATAGATAGATAGATAATAATGTAAGTACTATATTTGGTAATGATGTTTATCGATCGTGGTTCACATGTAAGTAATATCACATCTGTAATATTACTCTGTAATATCACCAAACATCTCCCAAGAAAGATTTTATGTAATCGATGTATTTCAAACGTTCGTGAGAAAAAGTATATCTACTGGCGATGGGAAATGTTTAAACGATGATAAATGAGAATCGAAATAAACCGAGGTTAGGGCCTATACTACAAATATGAAATATCGATCTACAAGGCATTGAATCATATACTTTGGGATGGGTGATATTGTGATGAGCGCGGTGATTACTATGATTATCAGAAAACAACAATCGCCAATTTACAGGATTATAGCTAAACCAAGTTTATGTGTATATTTGAGCGCTGTGGCAATGATATGCCTATATTGAGTGCATTAGAGGTACACTTGCGATCATGAGAGATGAAACCGCGGGACTGCCCATATCAGGGTTGATCGGAGCCGTCATCTCTCGTGAATACAAGTATATAACATTGTTATGGTTATATTATAAATTGTTGTCATTATTATTACCCTGTTTAACAAACTTCCACCTGATTTATCGAACATAGAAAAATATCCGATGTAAAAATTGAAATTAAAAAATGGATTTGGCAAAATTGTGCTCCATGATAAATTACCATTCCAAATTTAAAAAATCATATGTTAACAAATATAGCAATATATATATATATATATATATTTCTTATGACAGGATTAATATGCATTATTTATTTTTGAAAGAGAAGTGACGAAGTGTGTTATTTGTTTCTATTAGATAACTAGCTGCTATCCAGACTTTTCTTGTTATGTTTATTTATGTTATGTTAACATTAACTAGTTGACCCGCAGACAAGTCTTGTTATGACTTTGTAGGTCTACAATATCTGTACATTTATAATATTTTGTGTAACAAAAAATCTCCTCAAAAAAAAAATATCATTATTATTAGACTTGATTTATTGTTGTGTACAGTGGGTTGCATAACAGAAAATACAATTTAGGCCTACATTAGAATTTAACAACAAGATAATAATTCGAAACGAGAATAAAACGGTGAGGTTCAGATATATAAATATCTGCTTTTCCACCTAACCTTATCATATATGGAATATGAAGAAGAATTGAATAAAATGAAGTAATAATTTGAAAATTGAAAAGGAAATAGAGCAGAGTTAACAGATTGGAACTAAATTATACATGATTTTTTAAAAATATCTCTGAATTTTGCTTCGCCAAAAGTTGTTTTCTTATATAATGATTTGAATAGTTATAAGGATTTTACCGATTAATGAAAATGGTGTAGCTTGTTTAATCTTTTTGGGCCATTGATTGAGAATGAGGACGAAGATTCGGTGGTGTGATGTTGATAAACCAATTTGGCGTTTTGACGTATACGTGGTGATTATAAAGCGGAGAAGTGGAAGAGATTTTCTTGTACAGATATTCTAGAGATAGACTTGTTACTTATTACATTTAATAAATATGAGCACTACTGTATTGACATTTCGGCGATGAGACGTATTCAACCATCCAAGTTTGATGAGTTTGGGTGAAATTTGCGGTTTGACGAGAACGTTCCAAACAAATTACAAGTATTGAATTTTGTTATCAGTCATTAAATACTTTCATCAATAGATAGTCTTATTTGCATATACTATCTACCACCTTTCATTTTTAGTAACACTGTAACAGTTCTATGAATTGTTTCGTGATCCAATTTCCGAACACAATTTAACACGCACAATTCTCCAAACTCACTCAAGTATTGGGTACTTTGCTCTGCTTTTTTTCAGAGAATTAATATATATTTGGAAAATAATGTTTTGCTTATAATTAAATTATATTCACTCATGCAGTGCATTTATTTGCATGCATTATTCACTTAATATTCTAGGTTGAAAAACCGTATCACATCAACTTCCATCAACTTAGTATATAAACCAGCACATGCAGCGCAGTGGTTAACGCGCTCGCTTCATGTGATCCGGGAGGCGAGGGGAATTCCGAACCCAGTTCGATCCCTGCCGGCGACCATCTTTACAGGGGTTTTTCATGCTTTCCCTCTGTAGTCTAGGCTAATGCCGGGATGGTTCCTACAATAAGTCGACCATGACTGCTTCCTTCCCACTAACCTTCCCATTACCCAGGAACCTTCATCTCATCATCCCATCATCTAATTAATCATCCATCCGACGCCATTAGATCTGCACTATCATAACAGCGCGTCGTTGAACCCAATATCAAAAATAACTTAGTATATAATTGTATATAAAGTATGTAAAGTGAAGTAAAGTAAGTATATAATGTGTAGTACGGTATTTGTAAAGTATATCATTCGACTCTAGCCATGAAAAAGAGAAGGCTCCGATCGACCGTCTCTCTCCATCCCACACTACTGGCGCGCAGGTGGTTCGCTCCTCAAATCTTATGGATACAAGTACATTATTGGAGTTATCTAGATCAGCTGATGACAAGTCTCGTGACGTCACGATTTAACGGATGATTAATCAACTAGCCGCATGAAATCGTCTCTTTGAACGCAGCAAAAAATGTTCTCATTGTTCCCGCATTGTTCTGTGGGAAACAACTGACGAATGTCGGATTATTATGACGAACTGAGGAACAAAGATGTGTGAATGATGAGTATTATTGGTGTTAATCTTATTAGATAACTGAGATGGTAAATAATGTCCATAAGGCACACATATTGTGATGTGTCGAGACTTTCTCTTGAGCACACAACTGGTCAAAGGTCAGAATGTCTGACATGGCAGTCGATTCAGTGATTTTTTTTGTTTGTAATCTAAAACAATAAATGTTATTAGACGAGCTTTAGCGAGGATTCAATTTGACATACTGAAAAAAATTGGTGTTCGTTTTTTTTTTTTTTCATGTTTTTTTGTCGGTTCTCCACAGGTCAAACGGCTACAGCTATCAACTTCAAACTTATTTTCAATATGGTTCCTCATCTAACTTAGATCGATGCATAGTTTTGTGGCATTATCGGGGGGTAACATTTTTTTTATGAATTTTAGAAATTTCAAAAATACCCATTAGAATAACATGGCAGAAAAAAAAATTCCAATAAAATGAAATTTTGCGTGAAGTTGAATTACATTTTGATACACATTTCTAAAAAATTCAGCTTGATCGGGTCAGCCATTTTGAAGAAAAAACATAAAATGTGCTAAATTGGTACCACTCGAAGCAGTTTTTACCCATTTTTACCCATACTATTACTATTCGCTCGTCTAACAACGCATAGGGTCCATATGGCGTTTTCCTAGTTATATAAAAATCATGTTTATCCCTGTAAACGAAGAAAATATGTTTGAAGTATCTAAACGGAGTTAAAACCTTTGTAATAGTGCCCTCGTAACTGTCATTATGGCAAAGGTTTACAAACACAAATTTTAAAATCAGAATTCACAAGCCTTCTCTACGATGGTACCTCAGAGCTTACTGAACTTTACTGAACTTAGAGCCCATTGTACCAACTGATGATTAAATATTAATTAGTTAATCATTACTTAAGGTACAAAAATAACATAGGTAACCAAGGGTGATAACAAGTTAATTTGCTAATTTTTTTCTTAATTCACTAATCATCATTTGGTACAACCGGCTCTTACTGAACTGAAATAACTAGAAGTAGCTTCTACACCACTAGAATATACCAATACATGCACTAGAAAGTGACAGAATATCCTTGTCGTTTACGAAGGTATGAAACCTATATACTTTCAGAATGTGCTGCAACTTCAGAACGACTGTATATATATATATATATATAATAGACTTCTTTCAGATGATGTCACACTAGGTGGGATAAGCGGACAACTATCACGTTCTCCAAACACTACTTCAGTAGAAGTTTGTAATTCCCATTCCGTTTATGTAGTTGCTATAACCTGAGGTAACCTGACAAACTTGGTAACTCCTAGTAGTCTATTCACAATTCATGTCTGATTTCGAATACACCTCTTAATTATTACCAGCAATTACTAATTAGCATAACAAAACATGCTAATTAACTTCAGAACGCTAATATAATACACAGGTGTGTACGTCACAGATCCTATGAATACAATGCATGAGTCGTCGATATTCAATTAACCAGTTATGAAATCTTCTCATATAATATAGAAAGCTGTATACACACATTTACAGCTACAATGAGCAGAAATATTATTTCTAGAGCTGAACAAACACCACCTTATAGACTTGTCATGAGTATAGGCCTAGAGTATGTAGCTAAAACCCACTTCTTGCTCCTATTTGGCAATCGTCAGCAAGGAAAAATAATTGTGTCAGCGATTTGTACTTTCTGGCGTTCTACCAGTCTCATTTTCAACCATCGAAGTGTGCGTATATAATATATATATATATATATATATATATATATATATATATATATATATATATATATATGTATGTAGGCCTATAATATAGCAGGCTATTTGAGGTAGGCAGGCTCTTTAGGCCATTTATAGGCAGCTATAGGATTATAGTTATAGGCTATTTGAGGGTACAAATGAGTATAGATAAAAGATGATAATATTCCCAAAACCCATGCCTTATGCGAAACTCGAACCTACGTTCGACTTAAATTCTGTTTCTGAAGCAGCGCTTTAGCCGAATGAGCCACAGGGAGCGGCTAGCAAAATAAGAGTTCATACAAGGATATTTCGCTAAATCGTCTGCCAGGGGTGGTTCAAAAACGTTGTTATATTTTAAATGTGAAATTAATCCAGATATCGACATGTTCCCATAAGGAAGTCTACCAACATAGCATAGAGAATATCACTATGAGAATACCACGGTTATTTTTAAAGTATATCTGTGGGCCTGGGTTAGTTTTAGGGAAATCATGGTTTTTCATTGCGAGGATCATTACAGAAAACGCAACTGCATCTTTCAAAATAGTTAAATACTTAAAGTTGCAGGAGATTCTGTTTAATTACCGATATTTTTACAATTCTTTAGTTGGTAGACGACCTTCTTTCGTGGATACGAGTATGTAAACTTGACCGGTTTGTCGGTCAAGCAGTTTCCACTGGTAGTCGGTCAAGTAGTTTGGATAATGTGATTGTACACATGGATTCGTCTTTGCACGGATCTACGAAATAAACGTTTGTCATTTCGACTTCACGCATTTTGTTTTCTCTTTCGTATTTTTTCCTTCACGATAAAAACAGTTCGTCTTTCATCTTCGCTGCATACCTGAAAATGTAGAATTATTATAGAGTTGGTTGTTTGGCTAGATTTAATGCAGTCACGGTCGAGTGGATAGCTCTTCAGTCCACCTGCATCCGCCACGTTCTCTCACGCTTGCTCGCTGGCCAACCAATGTTCAAATTGCGTAAACATGATAACGCCACAAGACTGAGACGAGTGGTCGAGTGACTAGTATACTTAACCGTCATTCAGTAGAACGGGGAATTCGATTTACGCCATGGTCGACCATCCTGACAGGGGTTTTTCATGGTTTTACTCAAGTCAGTACTGGGATGGAAAATGGCTCCTTAAGTTGGTAGACGGTGCTTATAAAAATAGAGATACTATTTTTTTTCTTTATCACGAACAAGGGTATTTGAATTAAAAGTATATCACACCTAAGATAATTTCATGCTCCTCAATTAATATGACATTCTATTTCCGTGAATTCAATCAGTTTTAAGATAATACCTCAATAAATGTTATCACGTTCTTGATATTTATTGACGTATCATCTTAAAACTGGTTGAATTAACAAAAATAGAATGTCATAATAATTAAAGAGCATAAAATTATCTTGGGTTTGATATACTTTTCATTCAAATACACCAGTTCGTGATGAAGAGAAAAAAATAGTAAAAATGAATTTCTCTATTTTTATAAGCACCGCGTGGATGCACCATAGATTAAGGAGGTTGTAAAACTTCATTACTCTATGCATGCACCCCCTTAACAACAGGCCACGACCGACTCCTTTCCACTTTCCAAAAACACATGATAAAATAACCTTCCACCTCATCATTCCATCATCTCATTCCATCATCACGCCAATAGATCGTATAGTTATCAGTAGAGTGCGTCTTTATCCCACTTTGAATAAATAAATAAATAACGCCACAAGAGGGTTTCTGTGTGAGCTATAGTCAACGGTCAGCCGTTAAACACCACATGCGATCATTTTTAATTCATCAGTTATGAATTTAACCAACTGCATTGTTTACAATTTGTGGAGAAAAATGTAATAAAATAAAAAACGCTCAAGATACGCGAATTCCGCAGTTCACTGTATTGCTATGTTACCGATTGTCAACTCATTAGTTCCAATCACTGCCTTCTCTATTCAGATCATTCTTTTCTGATATAAGAAGAGACTGTCTTATCCAATGAAGAAGGCTGTGGTTACAATACAAATACGGGTTTTCACAAGGAAAGTAATGTTACTCATTGTTGTGAGACAGTGAGAGATCGTCAACAATGTCCACAAAGTGATATTAATCAATCACAATCTTTGTCAGCTGTTCAAACTTCTCTACGTCTAGATTGCTATGATAACGATTATTAGACATTTTACTTGAGAGAACTGGCTTGATCGCAAGGAAGTGATCGCAAGATACAGTGTTCAGAATATCCATCAAGTATTATTATTATAATATCAACGTTTCCCCAATTACAAATCTATTTTAGTTACCTACTCATTTCACATTGTTGCTATAGTTATACTTGGGGTAGTATGCAAGAAACTGTATTAAAATATTATTACTCCCAGAGTTCTGATTTCTTCAATAAACCAGGGGATTTCATAAATGTTCAACACCCACATTAACCAAATTTTATACCAATAAAATTAATTTCTAATTTGTTTCGATTAAAACGTTACGATTTCCCGGAAGTCAACTTAATTAGCGGTGCTTTTTTGTGTGTGAAAAATCTACTCAAATATAAATCATTTGCAATATTTTCAAGTGGATAATACTATAGGAGGATTTAATATAGTACATGCACTGTATGAAATCCTCTTAGAATTACTCAGTAATTAGCACAGAAAATGTTTGCATGTTATTTATAGACCCATGAGATCATCTTCATACACGTTGTTCGATTCTGATTTTCGTTCACGAACATAACAACTTCTTGATTAATGATAGTAATTAAAGTATAAACAATTTTCTTTCACAGATTCGTGAGTTAGAGCCAAGTTGAGACTTTGCGAGCGTTGAGACTCCCGGCCGCTAGTGTTAGTGGATAGGGGAGACGGGCGCTCGTTGTTTCCGGTGCAACAGACCAGATAATTAACCTCGCATCTGTTCTCTTGATTAGTGCATTTTGAAACAAAGGATTCGGGGTTTTTCCTTCTGTTGTTGCTGGTGTGCTTACCACGTCGCTTAGCAACCCAACGGACTCGTCAAACTGAAACAATGTTGAGGGCTGCGTCCAATCCCCCCCCCCCCCCCCGCGGGCGAGAATATTTTTGAATGTCGGTTTTTAAATGGGACTAAAAGTGACCAATGGGAATGCTTTTTTTTTTTGCAAAATAACTATCAAATGTTGACTTGAGCGCAGGGTTATAGTTTAGGGTATTTTTTTTAATTGGACCACAGAAACAAAAATATTGACACAAATATTGTGATTTTCAACTATTGTTTTTAATCCCACTTTAAAAGCGACTTGCAGAAAAATTCTCGCTCCCCCCGCGGTGTCTTGTATATGTCTTCTTCATATAGGCATATGTATTTTTTGTTCTAATTTTTGTTATCACGGATTGCGTATTTACATATTCCAGGTTGTTTCAGCACCCATAGTATTTTACAGCTTTTTTTGGTCGAGTTAGACTGATGAGTTATTCCACAAGTGTTTTTGGTGGTTTCCCTCTGTCGTTCAGGTCAATACTGGGATGGTTCCTTAACAATAGGCCACGACCGACTCCTTCCCAATATAGGCCTACAAAAACAATTATAAAATAACCTTTCATTTTCATTTCTCCTTCTTTTCTTTCTTTTTTTTAATGTTGCCTAACGATCCCACTAACAGCTAGGTTATACGGGGGTACGAGTGAGAATGAGTGGGTGATAATGAGACGATTAAGTGATGATAGGTGAAAAGACATTTACAAAAACCCATGCCTTATGCGAAAAACCCATACCCGACGTTGACTTCAGTTGTTACCGCTAGCGATAATTGACTTGGTCACCGGGGTAGCTTTTCATTTTCATCATCCCATTATCTCATATATCATTCACCGACGCCAATAGTATGTATCATCATTACAGTGCGTCGTTAAACCTAACAAACCTAACAAATAACGTGAAATTAAAAAAAAACGTATCAGGGCAAGTGGCTCCCGACCCACTAGGAATTGAGTCAAGTTGTCTGCATGCACGCTTGGACTGTAGGAATCCCAAGTTCAATGTTCGGTCGCTATTGCATTTGTTGGTGTATCACATGCAATATCCTAACATGTTAATATTGACCGTGAATACGATCACACCTGGCCGATCAGAATAACATGTGATCATTAACTTTCGACGTTCAGTATTATTCAACTTGATTCACTGTTAGCTAATGTTGATGTGAAAGCTTTCTCCGATGTTCCAGAGAATAGAGAACATGCATGAGATTCACAATAACGCTATGATTTTATTTTATCAATAATCATCAAATAATTGATAAACTGCTGACTGCTTACTTCCTGTCGAGATTTATGCACTATCTTGCATTCAATGGCGAAAGATAAGCGAGTATTTCTTTGTTTTATAATGTTCTAGCCCGGTGGCACGGTACGCGGATCCAACTACAATCAATTACTAATTCTACTGGTGCTCATCTCAAACAATTAATGACACATTATACAGACAGATATCTTGATATCTGAATTACTCAAAAAATAAACCTCTTCACAATTAAATTTTCTTACATTAATTTTGCCAACATGTTGGTTCAAATAGTGGTGCAGTCTCAACTAGCACTCCATACCCAGACATGGTAATGAATACTTAATTAAAGAATGTAAAATATTGTAGCAATAATAAATGCTTGAAAGCCATACAATGTTGCAAGAAACCAGTTGCAATAAAACATTTCTAGATGAACCACAATATCAGGATTATTGCAATCCTCTTGTTGCCAGGTCAATGTTAAAGGTTAATTAAAGGGTCACGAGATGTTTTTATCTTAAAAGTGATACAAACCGATTTGGCCCCAGAACTAGAAAGTTCTAAGTTGGATGTCTGCGTGTCTAGAAAAGGTTTTCATGTTGATCATATTCAATCCGTGCGACCTGTGTGGTGCGTACAAACAATAATAATAAGAATAACACAGATAAAGCTCCGTAAGAGTAAGATGGAAGTCTTCGCTGTCACTCATCCAATGAAATAGTAATCAGAATAGTTATTTATAAATGTATTTATACGACAACTAAACCGGCACATGTAGCGCAGTAGTTAACGCGCTCGCTTCATGTGATCCGGGAGACGAGGGGAATTCCGAACCCAGTTCGATCCCCGCCGCCGACCATCTTTCTTTACAGGGGTTTTTCATGGTTTCCCTCTGTAGTCTAGGCTAATGCCGGGATAGTTCCTACAATAAGTCGGCCATGACCGCTTCCTTCCCACTATCCTCCCCACTACCCAAGAACCATCATCCCATCATCTCATTAATCATCCATCCGACGCCATTAGATCTGCGCTATCATTACAGTGCGTCGTTAAACCCAATATAAAATGAATAAAAATAAAAGGACAAATAATTAGAACGAAGCAGATAATGTGTATAGGATTTACGCGTGAACACCTTTTTTGCAACGAGTATGTACCGTATAAAGTATAGCTCTTGAGTCTAGAATACTGGCTTCGAGCCTCTGCAGGGGCTTACTTCTGACGCGTGCTCCACTCGTTCGACCGTATCTCCGGTCAGTACCTTGCAGCTGCTTGCAAGTGGTTAATGCAACGCAATGCAGTTCTTACTCGGAAACCTGAATCCTATGAAGACGAGTGACATTGTGAGTGGAGAGAAAATATACTTTCATTTATATTAGTGACAAATAATCAACCGAATGAATTTGAAAATCTTTGAAAAGATTGGCTTCGATGTGAAACTAATCCGATTTAGATTCGGTTCAGATGAAAGTTATTGTTTGTTTACTTCAATATAAGAATATCAAGTCCTCTTATCGGAATATCCCTATAAATAATCCAGCGGTTGTTGAGTTTGTTGAACACCATTTAAGGAAAAAGGGGAAAAAAGAAATGGAACAATCAAACAGATTCTAATTAGTAGCATAGAGAACTAGAGAAACGATGTCTTAAGGATGTCCATGGGAGTCGATTTAGCGAAATATCAGTTTTTTGGTGATAACTTTTGAACGGTATGAGATATCAACATTCTAATAAAGAGAAAACACAGATATTTTCAATACCTTCAAGATGGTATAAAATCAAACTATATAACTCATGTTGCTTAACTGTCATGCGTCTATACGGCTAAAAAAAACATTTTTAACCGTATAGGCCTATATGCGTGGCAATTATGCGATGAGATAAATATTGAAAATATCTGTGCCTCCTCTTCATTATAATTTCGATACCTCATACCGTTCAAAGTAATCAACAAAAAACTGACATTTCGCTAAATCGGTCCCCATGTACTCTTAGCAAAGGGGCACGTGTTCGAGAACTCATAAGACTCCGAGGTTTCGTTCGCGCAACGACAACAATAACAATGTGAGCATGCACTTGATTTCCTCTCTGCGATAAAACACCACTGAAGAGTTCTGTCAGCTCCAGCAAGAAGTGAGTGACCACGGGATTACAGCAAACAACGGTACACGATTGAGTGACCTGAGGCGAGGTCACGCGACAGGTCGAACGACAACTGTTTCACGGTCGATCAGAGTCGATACCTGAACATTCGATTGATCGATCTGCGCGATTGTGTTCAGTGAACCGTGAATCTGTTATTTCAAGAAGAAAAGAGAAATCGTTAACCTTCATGCCAATTATGACATTTATACAATAACAGTGATAAATAATCGTGTAATTTTCTAAGAATTTGTTTCCAGTGTAATTGATTGGTTTCTGGATAAGTATTTACAGAATATAGAATGTTTAGAGACAATAATAGCTTTTACCACAGAAATGAGAAGTTGAGAACACCTATACGAACTCAATACTTATTAAACTTGCCACGTTTGAAGACATTGAACATTAGAAATAATAGATCGGTTGAAATCTAACTTCTTGAAAAGTTATCAAGATATTTAAAAAACCTCACAATGTTACTTGTAAACCATCTAGGCCTATTAAATAAGTATTAAACATAGATTATTCGGTACCAACTTGAGGGCCATGAAGTTTTTTCATTCGATATTATTACACAATATGTTTTAGTTGAATAATTACAGTCAAAATAGTTATCCAAACATTCAAGACATACAGAACTCAACGGAAAGACGACTATTTTCTCCACTTGATATTAACCAATCACAAGCTATGTGGTCTTCATGGAGCGTTTTGTTATCTCTATTATGTTGATTAATTATTGTTTGTAATTCTCCCCTTCTTGGATATTTTATACTGGCCAATTGATTTTCCTCCTTTCCCACACACAGGCCTATGTGGGTCTTGCTATAATTTAGATTAGTTCATCCATACATTCATATGCAAGTTAAAAACATATTTGTACACGTTTTTTTCTTTCTTTTATCCATTCTCTTCTTACAAAATAATTATCCTCATCACTGATAATATGTGCGAAATGGTAATTTCATTTATATTGTTTTTATTTCGTTATCGTTTTGAATGTTATATGTCTGTAACCCATTCATGTATGTATGTATATTAAGCATCAAATAAATAAATAAATGACAATAATAAATAATAATCGCCGGATCGCTATGGTAACGACTAGCAATGCAAATGCTCTACATACGTGATATGAGTCACCAGCTGCAAACTTGTGTGCATGAGAACATATTGTCGAACGACCTTGAAGATCAGAAGCCAATCCGGTTATAATGAACTGTACCACTTCTAAACATTTTAATCAATTGATCTTTGATACAGTATGTAGCGTATTTCGTGACAGTTAAAATTCACGAAAGAAGGTTCCGAGAGGTAGTCCCCATCTGATGTACGATACCTGTCACCATCACTACTCGTGGTTCCATTATCTTTTGTGGACACAAGTATATCCAGGGATGAAGAAGGTCTTCTGACAAAACCAAAACAAATATTACATTTATATATAGTTGTTGTATTTTGAGGTTTAATGATTTTTAGGTAAAGAAATCGAACATCATCTTTCTAATGCGTCTGAAACCCCTCAAGTTGCATCTGGACTATAAATAATATAGTTATAGAAGTTCTTCCATTTTTTCATTTTGGGAGACGAATTTGTTTCGTGGACACAAGTATTGAAGACGTAAGTATTCAGGTCAGAATGTAGGTTCAATTCTCGTAGTGGACTCCAATTAATCGTCGGTGTTGTGTGGACTCGTAGGGTTTGACACAAATAACACTCGCATATTGTATGACTTTATGCCAAGAATAACGAGGAAGTACTTTATTACTCGATCATTCATAAACTGTCACACATTAACAACGAGAATCATTGTTCTCCGCGATATAACTCTGGTTCTAGACATCTGTATTCGCGCCATTGTGTGGGTAACGCAGGAGAAAGTAAAAATCATGGGTAAATAATTCAGTAACCGCCAGTCTTCCCTTAAAATATTCCGAACTTCACTTTCTTTCAAACCTGAGAAATCCTTCTCATTTGAAACATCCAACAATAACTTTAATTCACACACACAGTTTTATAATATCTCTCATCAGTAGCAATAATTGACTTTGTTATTTAAATTATATCTGATTTGTATTTCTATAGAAAGCTCGGAGCTAATTTTCGAGAGTTTAAAGTGAGTTCTCATGACAAACTTAGTCCAGAGTAATTGCATGGCAAAGATTATACGCGCATTCGTTTCCGTATGACTTGAGGAGTAACAAAGTAACTCATAACATAGTCATAACAAAAGAAAATATACGCTTTTGTGAAACATGTCTTGGTCTCAACATAACCTCAATTGTACAGAAAAAAATATATTTTCTGAAATGTTCTGAAATATTTTGAAAATTGAGATATGTTTCTTTTTGAAAAAAACAACATACATTCTCAGAGCGTCATCAGAATGTAATAGTATGTATTATTATTGAACATAATATGTGTAAAATACTAAAATATATTTATTTAATATGTAAGCTACTGTAAGACGGTATAGTTTTGTTTGTCAACTGTAAAGTATTCTTTACTAGACCAGGCCAGTCCTAACAAAGGCTATCTGATTCTCCTCTTATCTGATTCTATAGTCCCATGCTTCAAAGTTTATATATTATTTTAAATCATTTTAAATTTAAATTTTAAATACAATTATTGTAAACGTATCAAGAAAAACGAACCTCGCATCTCTAAAACACGATCGTTTCATTTATTTATTGTCATTTTGAACTTTTTATTGACTGAAATGACTGGGAAGTGATCCGGAATTCAAGATCAATATATTGAGGCCTAATTGCATTATTTATTAATAGTGTTCAATGATTATTGTTGATGGTATATAGCTATCGCACTCTAACGAACCAATTGTCTTATTGTGGTTACAAATGTACGTTATAGCGGCTGGTTAACAGACCGCTTAGTGGTTAGTTAAATAACCGACAATTAGAAGCGTCCAACTGCTATTTATTGCAGGCATGCAGTTGATTAGAGGCACACGCGGAAGTCAATAATAAACATTAGTTTCCCGGAATACAATTTAACAACGATTACTTCTTTAATTGCTTCAATATGAAAACACAGGAGACTCTCTACTTATCTGCCATTTTACAATAATTTTTTTTTTTTACAAATTCATTTTTGGGTTCAATGACGCACTGTATGATAACTGTGATATAAAGATATATTGGCGTCGGGTGAATGATGAATGAGATGATGCGATGGAGGTTTAGTATAGGTAATGATAATTCAGACGGAGGGAAGGAAGCGGTCGTGGCCCATATTGTGGGAACCATCTCGGCATCAGCCTGAGGAAAACCACGAATAAACCCTGTGAAGATGGACGGTGGCGGAGATCGAACCATGGCCTGATATGTTCCTCATTTCCCGGACCACATGAAGCGAGCGCGGTATAGCATCTAAACTGAGAAATCCCAATAACTATTCTTATTTTCTCGTACTTTGTAGATATTTTTCGTATTTCATGTTATAGGCATATGAATATTTCTTTTTATATTTTTGTATTGGGTTCAACGACGCAATGCAATAACGACTAAGATCTATTGGTGGCATGTGAATGATGGATAATGTTGATGAGATAATGCATCGAATGGCTTCATTCTAAAGGTGGTGATTTTGGACAATGGGAAGGAAACGCTCATGGCTTTTTTTCAATGAAAATAAACCAAACTAGTAATCACCTAAACGACAGAAGGAAATCTGAGCGGGTTGGTCGACCGTGTCAGGAATCGAACTCCAGTCTCCTGAATGATAGTTCGGCATGCTAGCCACTGCTCCACCCGTTTCAGGACTACTATTACTAGATAATGTTGTGAATTGTGATTCTTGTTATTATTGTATGCAGTCACGCTTCTCAGATGGAATACATCATAATGCACGGTAGAAACCTCGTCGGTTATTAAATAAAGACGGAGATAAGAATATAACGGAGTTCACAAATAACCTTCCGTTAGTTATTAGCATTTTATTCATATTTTTGTGTGAATACAATACTCAATTCATGTATTATAATTATTAATACAGCATATTTATTTCAAGGCACGATATATTGAGACTGAGGTATGCTATATAGGCCTACGTAGTAAGAAAGCCTCGCGTGAAGATTTTATTGTGTGAGATTATACTTTTATACGATATCAAAATTTTCAATTAGTTTTTCAAACAACTTACTTATCAAACTAAGCACCAGAACTAGGCTCCATCATCTAACGGTCCATATGCATGGGGCAAATATGTATTGCTATTCCTGTTTGATAGTAAGTGTTGGAAGCATTGAGGTTATTTTGGTAATAAGTGTACTCTAGCTGTATCCTATATACAAATATATATATATATATATATATATATATATATATATATATATATATATATATATATATATATATATATATATATATATATTATGGTACATGGCTTTCTGTTGAAACGTACAGCACCTGATGTTGATAGGACGGGTATTATTATCACTGAAAAATACCCCCTCGTCGGGGAATCGAACCCCGGACCTTATGCTTGATACACATATGCTCTTTCCTATATATATATATATATATATATATATATATATATATATATATATATATATATATATATATATATATAGTATATATATATATATATATATATATATATATATATATATATATATATATATATATATATACATATATTTAAAGATATGAATTCTCAAGTGAATTATCATTGAAGGCCTACATAATTAATAAAATAAATCAGTGAATGAGGCTCAATACTATGATAGAATATGAAGTTTTATTAGCAACGTTTCAGCTACTCTATGGTAGCCATTTTCAATTAATGAGAATGATTATCAGTGATATAATGCGGTAATGAAAATTACATAAACCATTGAATGAGCGAAGAGAAAACTCAATTTTACCGTTCTTGGATCTATTTCTTGTTCGCTCTACACATAGCAAATAGAGAAAATATTTTGATAAAACTTTGCCTACACATAATTATGTAAAATCATCTAACTCGATACTGCATATTAAAGTTTAGGGAGCGATCGGTCGGACCATTTCTCAGAAAAATAATCTCGAAGTTTTGCCTCCATGCGAATAACCAGTTGGGAAAATTGAAATTTGGAGCATACGATTGATACCAATTTTTATTCCAAAGTTGCACATGAATCGAAAATCCGGTTTGATGATAAACGTTAATATGTACTGATTTTTTACATCAATTGATTGAATAATCAACTATAATTTAGGTTTTTTCAGAAATATTTGTTCAATTCAATATATGGGCCTATCCAGAAAAAGATAACCTTATAAATTCAACTTCTCTATAGTTTCCCTCACTCCAATACCTCTCTTCTCTCAAAAAGACCTTGCAGGATATGAACCCGCAACCTTCCGTCTCCATGCCGTATTGTGTGGGCGATATCTCGACTATAGCACTGAATTCATGCAATGCCTGTAGTAAGTGACACTCAGTTCAATTCTGGGTTAGCTGGTCAATGGATCGAGGCATTCGAGTGTGAGGAGTTACATGTGTAACAACAGTACTCTTTTATCAGCGATAATTAAACATGAACAAAAACCACTGGAAATGTTTTCCAACTACAAAACAGTCACCATTATTAACTACTTCACTTGCATTTTACCAGCAATCAACTTCCTGCAACTTGGGCTTTTACATTCACATCCGCTTCCATCTTTCACTTTGACCTTCAGTGCTTTAATAATTGTAATTATTCGTGGAAAGAGGAAGATGGAGAAAACATGTGGGAGTTGAAATCAATAAATGTCATTTGCTTGGTATACTTGTGTATATAAGAAAAAGGAGCGAACCACCCGCGCGCTGGTGGTGTGGGATAGGACGGACAGTCGCTCGACCCACTCCTTTTTCGGGTATAAACGACACAGTGTACACACAGTACAATATAGCTTTTGTGATATTGAATGATGTATTATAAAATGGTATAATGTATTCTGATCCCTAAACGTAATCTGTGGAACGTATTCTATAACGAATGGTGAATAGGGGAGACACCATTTATTTATTTAGATGTTGAACCCACTAACTTCAGAACAATTCAAGTTACAGTAGATGAGTTACTCCAGAGTACGCTATAGGTGATTTGCATGAGAACAAACAAACACTTACTGGACATGGTCAGTGATAATTTCGCTTCTTCATCTCCAATTCTTTTGACATAGCGATTTTCACGAAAACAGTTGCAAGTTAAACCATCGATTTTAGAAAGTTAGGCCTGGATAAATATGTATCGCATTCATAACATTGTGTTAAAACTTGAAGAAGGAAATAAATACATAAGTAAATAGAGTTCAGTTGTAAAAAAGAGATGGGAATATATTTAATGAAATGAAAACTATATTGAGCTCGTAATATACGTTTGTTCAGTTACAATCAATAAGAAAACTGAATAAAACCGACTTCTTGGTCTGCTGATATTCTATCAGCACCTCACACTTGCAGGCCTGTATATAGCGTAATCCCAGTATATGACATCACCTTGCTCGATCTACCTACTTATCAGCATTCCATTCATTATGATATATGTATGTAAATATATATATATATATATATATATATATATATATATATATATATATATATATATATATATATATATATATATATATATATATATATATATATATATATTCATAATTCTTCTTCTTCTAAGAAGAAGAAGATCAAGATAATGAGAAGATTCAAGATTTTTTATCCCCACTGTGAATGTTTGAATTGTTTTCTAACCCTGAAATTACTACCTATTTAAGATTTCGAATTGTTTGTTAAATGAGTTATCATATTTTAATTATTCTACGGGGTGGTAAGATAGCCCTTGTGGTACCCCGTACAAACGATCTAATCTCTCATCCATAGCCTTACTTGGGGAACAATAATTTTGTATCAAGTTTTGATGTTATTAAAAAAAAATCTTGAATTAAATTTGTTAAAATATGTAGGTACTCACTATTAATGTCATACGTTCTCCAGCCGTAAGCCACGTTTAAACGTTTTCTCCCCTCGAACAATCCGAAGTGGACGTTCCCATCCGACTCGTCTGGATTAGACGTCCGTTGCGCCCTCGCAGTGATCCAATACTTGGTTCCAAGCGCCGCCACGAACAAAGCAAGCGCTAGGCACGAGCCGAAAAATGTAACGAAAATCATACCACGCCGAAACAGATTCATTGTTAAAAATATTTATTAATTCAATATGAGAATTTATTATTAAATCATTTAAAAAATCCACATTTCACCAAAACAAATCAGTTGACTGATATCACTCGTAGCCACTTCACATGTTTTATGTTATTCTGTGCTACACTTGCATTGAAATCTTTTTAAAGAAAATTTCGAACATGAAAAGAATGATATCTCCCTATTTGGATAAATCAAACCGGGAAACACTCGAACAAATATCAACTTCTTGTCTTCTGTCAACACACGTGAACAAAACACGTTTGAATTTAGAACACCTCGTGCCACTTTTCACGCGAACAACTACAATGAGGCTAGTATTTCTGTTTCACTTATCCAATAATTACAACTTGTCTTCTCATAATATCAATTGAGTCAGCTGACCACCTCAGATGAGTGTCGATGACTAATAATTGTAGATAAGTATAGATTTGTGACCGGACGAAATGACGCGGTAGTTACGAGAGCAATGCTGTCTCACTGACTGAAGAGGCAACAGAAAGAGACGAGACACGGATTCAGGTGCAGCCATCCGTAGAACCGGTTTACACTCGTTTGTCGTTATTACCGTCGACCGTGAAGAGCGCCACCATACACCAGGTACCACGGCCAGGTGGACTGATCAGAGGTTGAAGGGCGAGGAGGGGGGGGGGGGAGGGGGACAGGCCGAAGGCACTTGAACCCCCACGCCAGAAAATCTAAAATTACCCGCGTAAGAATGAACATCAATGGATTGGGGATTTAGCAAAATATCAGATACCTGGTGGTTAATTTGAGATGGTATAGAATATTATAATTCTAGCACGGATCTGATCAATATCTAGATTGGTGTGAAAATACAATTCAATCACAAATCAATTTTTAGATTTGAAGCGGAATTTCACCTAGATTGAGCTAGCTTCTTTTGTGTCTTGGAAAACTTTTTTAACTGAGCTACCGAAACTTGGCTATGAAAAATTATGTAATTGTATTGTAATTATTATAAGAAAACGAAATAAATATTCTGAATTTCAAAATATATCGTACGATGCCAGTAGGTAGGTATCATTGCAGCGTATCTTTAAAACCCAACAAAATTGAATGAATTATAGGGGCCTACATAAATTTCATTCTTTACTAATCTTGAACTTTATACAATGGGCTTGGGCCTACAGCATAAAAATGATAATTTTGAAATAAAATTTGAGAAGTATTTAACAGACACTTCATACATACATTTCTGACATTCCTATACCACGCACAGAAAAAACACATTCAAACGAACCCGATTTTTTTTTCGGTATGTGATATGGAAGTCTTCGCTGCTCTCATTAGATGAGCGTAGCGAAGATTTTCATTCCAAATACCGAAAAATGTAGGTCTTTTTTTTGTGTAATTTTGTACGCGGCATACAGGTCAGGAAAAAAGATCGATCGACTCGAAACTTTTTCTACATATTGGTGTCACACCAGATTAGGTTGGAATTGTTTTTCAGAAAAATCAGTTGCACGGTTTTTCCGGAAAAAGTTTGGGAATTACGGAAAATCCTTATAAGAATAACCCAGGGGAAAATACTTCAAAACGAATATTTTTCAAAAGCTTTCAAATTCATACAGAATATGAAAACAACTATCATACACATTTTCAATAATTTGTGCAACAATCGGATGAGACATAACGAAGAAAACGCAATAAAAGTATACATTTCATCAAATATCAGGATCAAAACATGTAATGCAAAGTGTATATGCGGCAGGTTGCTCTATAAATAGCAACAAGTTGCAGGTAAGGTTTTTCAGTGTTTGAAGTAGTCCAAGGTTTGTAGATGTAGATTGAGCTGACAGAGTATTTTTCAATTCCAGATTTCCATACTTCTACGCTCATCTCATAACGCACATTCTGCGTTTTACTATAGTCTAATAAATAACACTTGAGATATTGGTAATGTTCATTGTGGATGGACAGTATTCGAGAAGATACTTCTCTGAAAGGTGTGAAGCAGTTTAACTACAATATGTTCATCCGGAAAGTTACTGCAAGCGTTTATACGTATTGTTGACATTGAAAATGTTACGATGTGGGTGGGTTACCTCCCAGACACAATGTAAATAATAAATAGTCACTTTATTCACATTTCAATTATCAGCTTTAGATGTTTGATATAAAAAAACTTACGGATCAAACCATAATTTTCACCGAAAGCTCTCATTTTATCTTCGATAGTCCCCTGGTTAGATGAGCGTAGCGAAGATTTTCATTCCATATACCGAAAAATTTTGGGCTTTGTTTTTTTTTTTTTTTTTTTTTTTTTTTTTTTTTTTTTTTTTTTTGTGTAATTTTGTACGCGGCATACAGGTCAGGAAAAAGTTTCAATCAACTCGAAATTTTTTTTACAAATTGGTGTTATACCAGAATAGGTTGGGATTGTTTTTCAGAAAAATCGGTCGGACGGTTTTTCCAGAAAAAAATTGGAAAGTATGGAAATTCCCCATAAGAATAGGCCGGGGGAGAAATACTTGAAATATTTTTTTTTCAAAAGCTCTCAAATTTATACTGAATGTGGGAAGAACTATCATACACATTTTAAGCGACTTATGGAACAATCGGATGTGAATTAACGAAGAAAACGCATTTTTAATGTACTTTTTTACACATCAATAAAAGCAAGTAAGAAAGCAATTAAGAAAGTATTAAATGTGAGCAACAAGTGTCACCAATAAATTAAAACGTTTAAAATCTGTGATGGATATGAAGAAGGCACTGGTATAATTGTTTGGAAACCAAGGTTTATATACCAACAGACAGCCGCAGTTTTACACCTTTGAAGTGATCCATGGCCTGTATATGTACATTGAGCTGACAAAATGTTCTTAATTCTACATTTCCATACTTCTAAGCTCATCTCACAACGCATATAAGGCGTTTTCCTACTTTATTCTCATATTGCCTATTCTTAAATTGCCTATACGCTACATGTATAGCTTTTTTGTCGCGCACTGCATACGAAGTGCCCCACTTGGCATCCCAATTTGGTTATATTTGGTCTTAGCCCTCTACTGCCTATAACGACACCCCATGAATGCAAATAAAATTCCCTCTAAAATCATTCCTATTACGTCATGGGAGTACGGTGGATGTGAAGAATTGGCGCGACTATTGGAATTATATTATTTGGTGAATGGCGCGACTCACCTAGATTGCCTATATAAGCTATAGCTACATGCATGGCTATAGCAGGCTCTACAGGGTTCTGATGGAATGGCCTGAGTAGTCAATGTAAAATTGAAATATGGCCGCGCCTATATCGCCTACAAATTAGCTGAATGCCTGAGTAGTCGATCTTGGTCGGTTTCATCAGACGAGAGCTTTAGCGAGGATTCTATTTGACATATTGATTTTTTTTTCAATTTTTTTTGTCGGTTCTCCACAGGTCAAACGGCTAGGCTATCAACTCCACACTTTTTTTCAATATGGTTCCTCATCTAACTTAGATCTGTATAGTTTTGTGGCATTATCGGGTGGTAACTTTTTTTTTATGAATTTTAGAAATTTCAAAAATACCCATTAGAATAACACAGCGGAAAAAAAAGAAAATATTTTTATTTTCCAAAAAATGAAATTTTGCGTGAAGTTGAATTACATTCTGATACACATTTCTGGAAATTTTCAGCTTGATCGGGTCAGCCATTTTGAAAAAAAAAAACAAAAAATAGCCTAAATTGGTACCACCGAATTAGGTTTTACCCATTTTTACCCATACTATTACTATCCGCTCGTCTAACAATGCACAAATGGCGTTTTCCTAGTAGATTCATAACAATGCTGAGCTCAGTTGCGTACCATCGTAGATAGATATTGTCAAGAGCTTATCACAACGTGGTGATTGTCCTAGATAATTTAGAAGTAATAATATAGAAGGCCCTGCATAAGAATCCTTGAACGAAGCCCCCTGGATGTACTTGCCACTCCATCCATGGGGCTTTACATTAAATAAAAAAATGTCATAATCAGAAATATATATATAAAGGTCTTTGGTCATAATCTTCATCAACTTGGTTTGTTTGAAATTGACTTATGTTCATATATTTTGCATTCTGCTTTGAAAGCATTTTTTTTCAGTAGTTCTAGTTTTATTACAGTATATTATATAGCAATACCGCCCTATGATTGGGCTTTCGTTCTACCATGAATATACAATGGAGAAATACGTAACTATATGGGTCTAGGCCCACTGTGTTTTTGTACCATCTGTGATCACGAAAGTAGCCTAGTTTCTGAAAATTGAGGTAATTATTGAATAAATATGGAAATACATACTAGCAAATAATTAATTGTTTCTCAATCCTATTTACTGTTAACACTCATAATCGATAATGCATTCATTTTTCACAATTAGAATAGATACTTTTAATTCGAAGGTGTCAATATTCTCTATTTTCATTGAAGTCCGAGAGCCAGCAAGCAACTTGAAGTAGTAGAGTAGATAGATACTGATATATCTATATGATATTATGTATGCATTTGTGATTACATTGAATAAATAAATAAATAATAAATAAATAAATAAATAAATATAATGCATATTAGTAAGTAGCAATATTTTATTGTGTGTTTATTTGTGAGTCAACATTATGCAGGTTATACATATATATAAAAAAAAAATGATAGATTATTGGTGGGGTGCAAATGTCGATTGGTAGGGCGTACGCCCCATCTTGCACCCCCTAACGACTTCCATTACCCACATTATCAAGTGCACTGCATATATACACTCTATACTGTTTCAGAAGAAGATAACATGGGCTTCCTTGTACGTACGATTGTTCTTTTGTCGTGGAAGAACGCGAAAGTCATACAGAGAAAAAAGTTCATGACAGCGTGTGAGATATTACTACCAGTGTTGTTATTTGCATTTATTGCATACCTAAACGTATCCAATACTGATGATAAAGAGATGGTGGAGAATAAGCCGACATATTTTAAGGCAATGACAGAAAAAGATATCATCAATTCTTTCCCTACAGAAATCGTTGATATTTATTATACGCCTTCAAATAATTTTACCGATAATTTAATGGAAGAAGTGAGAAAAAAAATTGGATTCGATAAACGTGGCAAGTGTTTTAAATTTACCAAAGTTCATCCAATATTGTAGTCACTTTGAAATAAATTCATCGATGTGCATAATTTTTCTATTTTCAAGGAGTTACATCATTACCATCAGAATTGGAATTGGATAACATTAGAAGTAACAACACGGACTCAGAAGAAAACCTGAAAAACAGTTTTATAGGTGTAGTGTTTGACAGTAATGACCAAATGGAAATACCAAAACATCTCAACTATAAAATACGATTGGAATGGAAGGGTGAATGGCCAACAAAATTTCCTTACTCGCCTGGGCCCGAAAACATTCCAATGCATCTCTCAGGTAATACTGGAAATAATGTCTGCTTTCATAGCTTAGATGTTCATTGAACTGGAGTCAGGATGAAATACGACGTATTAATTTCGTGGAAAATGTCATTTTCTTACCTATTCCATTTTGTTTTCGAACTGTCGTGTCTTGCAAGTCCGTTCACAATTAATGAAAATGAAAAACAATTGTGCCACGAAAGCGAAAGAAAGACTTGCTACAATTTCAGTCGTGTTGTCTTAAGCCGTTGAAAATCAAAACTTCATTTTATAAATAGCATGCCTCTTTCGATTAATTATTGATTAATCTCAAAACCGACAGTTTTATGAAGGCCATAACCTTCGAGTTGCTAATATTTTTATATTACTTCCGGAGCACTGTATGATTACTAAGATCTACTGACGTAGTGGTTAATCAACTTGATACATTTCAATACAGTGGGTCTGATATATTTTGTTAATATCAATTCTTGGCTCCTTAATACATTATTCATTTATTTGTAGTTATTAGGCCCGGTTTCACGAATCTTAGTTAAGTACTAATCCACTAACTATTTGTTAAAGGTACGAAAATATCACATGTAACCAATGGTGATAACAAGTTAATCCGCTAACTATTGCTTAATCCACTTGCTTAATACCGGCCCTTAGGTGATAAATATACATTATTCAATATGGCAAAGTATCAAGATTTGTGGTATGTATAAAGGCTTGATAAGCTCTATGATTTTTTTTTCGCAATTACATCTGTTAAATTAAAAGATAATTAGCCATATTCCGTCAAATGATTTTTCGAACGGTTTATTGTCATACTTCCTATTACTTACAACTACTTACAACTACCCCATCTTGGCATCCTAATTTGGTCTTATTTTGTCTTATAGTACTCTACCCATAGACACCCCATAATGCAGATACAATTCCCGCGTTATTTTCTATTTCCCTCACAACCATTGGTGGTAACTTTGAACATTGAAACACTTGAATACATCTCACTTCTATACAATCTTGTTGTTCATTTGATGAGAAAAATCTGAATGATGAATGAATATCTGGTAGTCGAAGAAAGATATAACCTAATTCTGCCAAAGAACGAAATATTTTTCATGTCAATTGTAGTGTGACTCCATGACACTTATTTCTGCTTGTGAAGTTATCAGTCCACGACATATAATTTTCCTTTTTTTCAGAGTTGTACACTCTAACAGGATTTTTGGCTTTGCAAGCTGTAATTGATTCAAGTTTTATTGAAATGGTAAAATCAAAGGATAATCAAGACCCTGCAATGGAAGTAAGCTACATTTTTTGCTACAATAAGAACTATCTTAGCACAAGTAATACCTACTGGGTATGCCATGTTCTTGAAATATATGATGGAACATTGGGATTATTTTCTCGGTATAGTAATTGTAACTAGAACTACGAATTCGAGGAAACGACTGTAATAATTTTGAATAATTTTAAAGTATTCTGCCGATCATGTGGCAATTATATTGCCAAGGCAGATATGGAGTTTCCATCTGAACAGTGGGCTGAACTGGCTAATATGAGTCTGGTATGGGTCTGGTAAAACTTTAATACTATGCATTTTTTCTATATATCCCAAGTGGGCCACCAAATAATGAACCATGGCAAATATTTGTTTGGAACCACACACTAGTTGTCTTCTTGAGTCAAGTGAATTGGTACAATTGGTATTTTTCTCTTGAGTCAATTAATTGGTATTTCATCATTTCAGATTACAGTTCAAGAGTTCCCATATCCACCATATAATGCTACAAGCTCAGACGTTGGGCCAATAAATGGTAAAATACTTGGCTTTTGTTCACTCGTCATGTTTTTCCTATTATCCATCAATGTTTTAAGAAATTTAGTTGAAGAAAAACAAGCAGGAGTGACGGTACGTTATTTAATTACGTTCTTGACATGCAGTCTGGGTGTAGTTGGATTATTCGTTTTATTTCCGTGTTTGATGTTTAGGAGCTGATGAAACTGATGGGTCTCTCAAGATTGATGTTGTGGCTCACTTGGTTTCTTCGAGCCATGTTTGTGAACATATTCGTCATATCAGTCATAGTTGTTTTATTAAAATACGCTGGTTCAGTGTATCCAGCTAGTGATGGTAGTGTCTTATGGATATTCTTTCTTCTTCTAAGCATCGCTATGGCTGTGTTCACGTTCGCCATCTCAACACTGTTCTATAAACGTAAGTGATCATTTTTAGCAGATATAGCAATGTTCAGGACCGAGGGGTGAACAACTAGGCCTAATACTTTTTTGTACACTTGATTCTTGATTTTTTTTGGTTCTCGTGATTTTTTTTTTATTCGCGTGATTTTTTTTATTCGCGTGATTCTTGCTTGATTCGGGTGATTTTTTTTTCGCGTGATTCTTGCTTGATTCGAGTGATTTTTATTTATTTGCGTGATTCTTACTTGATTCGGGTGATTTTTTCTGATTCGAGTGATTTTTTTGATTCGTGTCATTTTTTTTGATTTGCGTGATTCTTGCTTGATTCGGGTTTTTTTTTTTGATTCGTGTGACTTTTTTTGATTTGCGTGATTCTTGCTTGATTCGGGTGATTTTTTTTGATCCGCGTGATTTTTTCTGATTCGCTTGATTTTTTTTGATTCGCGTGATTTTTTTTAGTTATCGTGATTTTTATGGATTTTTTTTCAAATGTACACCTGATTTTTTTAGTTGTTCACCCCTTGTTCAGGACCAAAGATCAAGCCCCGCATTGGCGAGGAAAGCTCTGCAAACGGTTGAGACGTTTTAATTTGACGGTTGTATACTTGATTGTATTACATTACACTGCTGTCAGCATGAGGCAAACTGCAGGTCGAGTGTTTTTTTATTGTTATCTTTTTTTAATTACAAAAATACACATGACAGTAAAAAAATCCACAAATTCTCCAAAGAAGACTTGACTGTGGGAGAAAAAAAAATATATTATAATCTGTATATTTTTAATTTTTATGTTGAATTTATGAAGAAGGTGATCAAGAAAATGTGAATATGATGATGAATTGAGTGGCAACTATGAAAGCAAAAACAAGAGATCTAATTTCTAGAATGGACAATATTTCAAAATAGAATGTACCAGAGAATATACTACCACAAAAAATTACAAGGAACAAAACACCACTGAAAAATAAAATTGACATACTTGTGTACATTATGAATGGATAATAATATTGTGAATGTGAAAAATGAACATAATAATAGCACCTAAACAAGAGTCTTGAGATTACTTAACTGGTGCATTAGGACGCTCTCTTATACAGCAGATTTGTGTTTCCAATCTTATGGGGGACATTCTTTAAAAAAATCATAGAATACATAAAAATAATGTTTCATCAATAAGGTCATTGGAATGGATTTGTTTATTTAGCATAAAACCGAACTTATCGGTGAAACGAAAGCTATTCAAAGTTTTCAAGTATTCAAGGAATGACCTCTAAGATTTAAGCGGCAACGATTCTTACTGCAAATCATTGTAATTGTTATGGCGGAAGA
The DNA here is from genome assembly GCA_907164805.1 of Brachyptera putata. NCBI lineage: Eukaryota > Metazoa > Arthropoda > Insecta > Plecoptera > Taeniopterygidae > Brachyptera > Brachyptera putata. Next base: position 6,876,064 of record OU015467.1, read on the forward strand.
AGCAATACATGCCGATAATTACGAGCTATTTACGCCTTCGTGAGATATTTGTAGTTGGGGGCTGAGCTAGATCCAATAATAGTGTCTGAAGATCATATATTTGTTCGAATATTTGAAATAATGTGCCTATATATATATATATATATATATATATATATATATATATATATATATATATATATATATATATATATATATATATATATATAGGCTATATATATATATATATATAAAAATGATCAATTCATTAATGATTAAAAATGTAATTATTTTGTCGTATGTAAATTTCCCTCACTCGGCGGTCTGCTATTATTGATCAAATCCTTTCTGTTATGACTTAATTCACATTGCATTATGCTATAGGTCTGTTGGTATCAAGATGCATTGAGGGTTGCGTTGGTTCGCCGGCCTCGATACACGGCGAACCAACGCAACCCTCAGTGCATCTTGGTTGGTATATAAATGCAGGGTCGATAGAGATTTATAGGCTGAACCAATACCGAGATATTAAGTCTCTAGTATTTTCTGGGAATGGGGAATATATTTCAGTCGGAAAGGTAATCGCTATTGGGTAGTGACTTTAGTTCGGATTAAAGTTATGTTTTATGTTAATCCAGACCCACATTGAATTAATCATCGATGTTTCAGCGATCTTTGCTGTGACTTTTGGAAGTGTCATACTGTTGCTATCGTATATTCTACCAGCAATTTTATTGGTACGGTACAAACCTACCAGTGTCGATGTGAAGATTCTCACCTGTCTCATTCCCAATGTGGCGATGTATTGGGGGTTCCATATATATGATATATCGGAAAGAAGGCGTAAGTAAAACGTGAATTACTGTCATACTAAAACGTATTATTCGGGAATTCTTCCGACTAGTATATATATAAGACCACAATACTCAATTTTAAACGATTCCCTACGAAAAGCCGATCTACGAAAAGCCGATCTTTAGACGATCAACTTTTCCCTGAAATTAATTTCAGAAAAGTAGAATACCGAAAACGAAAACTAATCGAAAACTCTACACACCTTGACTATTATAAAATATAGGCGTACTTTATACAGCAATTGTCAAATCTAGAAAGCCATGAATATCGTAGAAATATTTATTCCATTATTTCTACCTATTCGATCTAGATACGATGAACAAATGATATTTATTGAATTATTTTCTTCAAAACGGCTGGTCCTAATTACATGCAAATATATAATAATGTGTATCAGTCGTAATATGTTTACATTCAGTGAATTGTTTTTAAAGAATTGTGAGATTTTATTTTTCCAATTGTTTTGCCCAGCCTTATCTTATGGGATTTCAGAAACTTTGAGATGATTCATCTCAAAAATGGTTGAACCAATTTGACCCAGAAATTATAGTTCAAGTCTAATAAGGCTGCTTGTACAGAAAAAGTTTCATGTTGATCAGTCAAACCATGCGACCTGTGGTTTGCTTACAAACAAACAAACAACCAACCAAACAAACAAAGACAAAGCTCCATAACTTTGAGATGGAAGTATTCGCTATCGCTCATCTAATGAACTTGAGAGAATAGAGAAAGGTTTCAAAGGGTAGATATTACTCCTGAATGCAGCCCGCAGAGCGTGCGTCACGCCAGCATCAGATACAGTCGCGCCAGCACTGACAGACTCGGCCCTTCCACTATAACAATTATAGCCTAGTAGGCAAACGCAGCATATGCTTTGTAAGATGAGCGGGATATCTATATGAAGTATAATTGAAAACTCTACACACCTTCAATCATATAAAGTGAACTTCGTTCGGTTACCATCGAATCTAGGGAGCCGTGAATCCATCTTTGCAACTTTTTTCTGCTATTATTTCTGTCTATTCGATGAGTAAATAAACATTTATAGCATCATTTTCTTCAAAACGACTGGTCCAAATCGCACACAAATTCTTAATAATGTGTATCATTAATTTTTTGTGTTCAAGTTTGAGGAAAATTTGACTTATATTGTAAGGATTTTATTTTTCAATTTTTTCCGCCCAATCTGACAGGGTTTCTAGAAACTTTGAGATGATGTTTCTCAAAAACAATTCAACCGATTTGACCCCAAAACTATGCAGTTCCAAGTTGGATGAGTTTGCGTACACGAAACAAGTTTCACGTCGATCGGGTAAACCCTGCGATCTGTGCAGTGCTAACAAACAAACCAAACAACAACAAAAAAACACAGAGAAAACTTTATAAGAGTGGGATGGAAATCTTCGCTCACGCTCCTCCAATAACTATAATTCATACGATATGCTTTTGATACGATTGATGCATACGATTACATTTTTGCCCTCAATTTGACGTAATTTATCAAATGTATACCTAATTTTTGAGGAAAAGCTTCACATAATATTGTTTAGGTATTAGTGAGTTACTAAATAAGATACAAAAAAGTTTAAAAAAATAATACCCCTCCCAATTTTCTTTTTTCAACACCACTGGATATTTCAGCCCTCAGGGGCAAAATCTCGCTTGATATCATAGCCAAATATTTTTTATACATCGAAAGGTACATCTCTACCAAATTCCACGCTTCAATCACTAAATGCGCGATTGTTATGATATTTTGATCTTAGCTGCTTCACTATATATTATTTCCTCGTAGGTGTTGGTGTTGTGTGGAGTAACCTCTCAGAATCACCCGACGGAGCCGCAGAAGATATTCGAATGGACCACGTGTTTCTGATGCTGATTGCAGATGCACTCTTGTATGGACTCATAACTTGGTACATCGACTCTGTTAGACCAGGCAAATATGGAGTTCCAAAGCCTTGGTTTTTCTGCTGTACCGTAAGTATAGTAGTAGAAGTAGTAGAAAGTCTTTATTATTTGTGTAAAACAATGTTATTACAGTCATAAAGGGCGAGGTTCGGTCAGCCGACCGTTCTACCACCTAACCTTACCTATGAGAGAGTGGAAAACTTCAGATTAAAATACAGTTATTAAAAGGTTAAAATTTCAAATACAGTTCAGATAACTTCTTATATCATAAAAAATGTTCTTCATCAAAAAGTTGCAGACGTTCGATTTGAACTTAGCAGCTGAATTGCTGTCTTTGACATGTTGTGGCAAATGGTTATAAAGTTGAGCTGATGAGAACATTGGACTATTGGTTGATATGGCTAGAGTTACAGTTTTATTATGAACATCTTTTTTCATTCTTGTGTTAAGTAAGCGAAGCATAGACTTTCTACTTGGAGATCTAGTAGTCTTTCTATATACATTTCCATCAGTACATTAGTTGTATAATACAAACAACAGTTCTGAGAAAAACAGTTCTGAGTATGCGCTGTAATTGATTGAAGCTGGAGGCAGCATTGAAATAGTCGCAGAACCAGCGATTTCTGGTTTAGGGCATTATTGATTGGCGCAGGAATCATTCCCACAAAGCCCATAATATAATTTTTTCATATGATCTTATTTCCAGCTCCCGAAAATAATAACAGATTCATTTAACCGTCATACGGCTAGAATATATATATATATATATATATATATATATATATATATATATATAATTCAATTTCCGATCAAGACGTATCTTTTATGACATGGCTAAAATATCCCACACATCTCGATATTGGATCGTATCCAAGAAGTATATATATATATATATATATATATATAATATCTCGGTAGCTCAGTGGGAGAGCAGCGGACTGGCAATCTGAAGGTCCTGGGTTCAATTCCCGGTCGAGACGTATCTTTTACGACATGGCTAAAATATCTCACACATCTCGATATTGGATCGTATCCAAGAAGTTTAATTATAATTTCAATAAAGTTTAATACACACACACATATATATATATATATACATATATATATATATATATATATATATATATATAAATATACTAGGTCCATTTAAATTTGACGACTCGACACAATTAATACTTTTAATAGTTCTTCATGTTGATGAAAGCTTCAAAAATGCGAAAACAATGTGGGATATCAGTGTGCAATAGTACCCTTCACCTACAGAATAATTATACAGTTGAGGGAGAATATTATAGTCCATGTTAAATACTCTTTCCTTGTTTTTGAAGGTTTGTGGAATAGTTCAACATCTAATCTCTGTATCGCTAGTCGTCACACAACCCAATTAATCGTCAACGGCTTTTGTGCGAACAATTCAGAATAGTAAATTGCTCATTGCGAAGGATTTACAGGCAACATATGAGAGTGAGAGGGAGCCTTATAGAAACCAGATTTTCATACAGTAGCGCTGCGTACGTATTAGATGTTGTACTACAGCTTATCCGGAGTCGCCGGCCGTCTATTTCGCGCAGCTGTTGGCTCATAAGCTATGAAGTTCTTTCCTAACTCTTAATCCCATGATTCAACTGTCGTTGGGCTCTGAGCTTTCAAATCTTTGAATTTCATGTTCTGCATTTATCTATATAGAGACCATATTGGCTCACCAGCAAAGTGGATGCAGAAGAAATAACAGACGGCAGTGACGCTACCAATTCGGGAAATTTTGAGACTCCTCCACAAGGGTTGAAAGCAGGAATAAAGATACAAGACTTGAGAAAAACTTACAGTTCAGGAAAATTGGCTGTAGATGGTGTAACGATCGACATTTACGAAGGTCAGATAACAGCTCTTCTTGGACATAATGGGGCTGGCAAAACAACAATTATGTCAATTATAACAGGTGAGCTTGAAAGTTGAACAATTATGCGATCTGTGACTCATTTGATATAGTTCATTCTTAAGTCACAAACTCCTGGGTAGATGTAAATCGATAACGAGGGAAATGAGTCGACAGAAATGATCATGATACAATGGATCCACTCTTCCATGTCCAACTCATTATATGTAAGGACCATTTATCTCTAGAACCTAACTTGAACCAACCCGGAAACAACAATAGAGATAAAAACTAACTAGGAATGCACATCAAAATCCCTAACAAAAGCATCGAGGAGCGTCTGTACAATCCCACATAGACCCCAATGCAGTTACTAAACTCACTCCAATATTTTCAAAAAAATACTTTTTATCGTGAAGAAAATACAGCACAAACTCTCGTTCCACAACCTTAATAAACAGAGGTGAGCAAAATGTAGTATGGTAATATTCTAAAAGGCAAATTTTTTGTTTTTGTTTTTGTGTGATTAATTGTTTGTGAATATATAATACCGGGGTACCTAAGAGTTTCCGTGGAATAGACTTTTCGTCGGATGAAGATGCAATAAATGTATTTGATCATAGCGTAAAATGAGTTTCAGTAGAGGAGAGTTATTTCGAAGAAGACTTTTCAAGAAATGAACATTCATGCAACCCGCTATTTCAGGTATGTTGCCGCCTTCTAGTGGATCTGTTTGGATCAACAATTATAACATTCGCACCGACATGGCTCGAGTGAGGGAGAGTTTAGGTCTGTGTCCGCAGACTAATATGCTTTTTCCTGACCTCACAGTTTCGGATCATTTGATATTTTTTGGAATGGTAAGATATTCATTGTGCATACTTCATTAATTCCTATTGTTATCTTTTTAATATTTTTGTCATCATACTATTGAAACATATTAACTGATATTTTCATCTTACCGATGCGAAGATAGAATTAGGTGTGATATAAATTCTAGTATAATTTATAGTTTCGGTGGAACGACTTCCCTAAATGTTATGTTTACTTTAAAGGTTATATTCACATTATTGTTCATATTTATGAGTTTTTTCTCCATTCCGCCAGTTGCTATTACTCAGGGTAAAAAACAAATATATTAGTCATTCCATTGGCTACAAACCAAATATTAGAAAACCCATATCGTAGAAAACCCAAATCTCCGGAAACCAGATGTTCGAACTGTCTGAGAAATGGGTTTTCAGAGATGTGGGTTTCCAAGATTTGGCAGTCGAGAAACAAAGTGTGGACAAATGGGTTTTCTAAGATTTAGTCACGAACGGCCGGAAAAGAACAGGTGCAATGTACTCATACCAATCGTCTTGCGAAACGATAATGACACGCGCATTGTGCACCTGCCATTTTCATCCATATAGACCTCACGCACCATAATCATAGTGGAGGACAATTTTTCAGGGAAACATCTATTAGGCTTCTTTCAAACTTATTCTAGATTGTTCTAACCTAACCCACCTAACCTAAGCTCAATAGAAACCTAGCATGGCAAATTACCCTCTGACAAATGCACTCAATAGAGAGAGGCAGTAAGCTATACCTATAGATTCTATGACTGCTGTTGGCAATGTCTGTAAGGTTGAAGTGCCACCTATCAGTTGAACGCGCCGCGCCTTTTTTGTTGAAAAATTAGTTTTAGGATGTATGGGTTTTCTAATATTCGGTCAGTCGAATGAGCGAAATGTCGGACAGATGGTTTTTCGGAAATATGGGTTCTCTAAGATTTGATTTTTCAAAGATATGGATTTTCGAAAATTATTTTTTTTGATGACTTGATGCGCTGGGATTCCATCATACGTACTGAAATTGTAACACAAGTTTTTATTCATATAGCTGAAAGGCTGTACATACAAGGAAGCCAAAACATTCTCCACTCTGTTACTTGAGAAGATGAATCTGAGTGATAAGTCAAACCATCAAATCGGTAAATTATCAGGTGGCATGAAAAGAAAAGTTTCTCTGGGAATCTCGTTGATCGGCGACAGCAAAGTGGTCATACTGGACGAACCAACTTCCGGCATGGATCCCGAGGCCCGAAGACAGATCTGGGACTTGCTGTTGAGCATGCGCGGTCAACGCACTATCCTCATAACAACACACTTCATGGAGGAAGCTGACGTGTTAGGGGATCGAATCGCGATCATGGATCATGGCAAAGTGCAATGCTATGGAACTTCACTCTTCTTGAAAAACCAATATGGTGAGATGGTATTGTATATTTTGTCTAAGAGACTTCTTTAATTGAATTGAAATGAGATAGATTTCTGCAGGTCTTTGAACTGGCTTCTCTAACCAAGCGTTCTTTCCTTCATTTTCTAATCTTCATGCATTATCAAATATCTCTACTCTCACCTTCCCACAAGTCTACAGTTGTATATATATATATATATATATATATATATATATATTATAATGATACGATTTGAAACTATTCAAAAATCGTATCATTATAATAACCTACTGTTGGTTAACCAGAACGTTGTTAAAATGATATATATATATATATATATATATATATATATATATATATATATATATATATGGTAATGTCACACTTTGCGGATTGCCCTTCTTGGAAACAATTGGCGGTTCTGAAAAGAACCTAGTCTTTCGACATTTCGGCCAGCTGCGGCTGACCATCTTCATGAAGTCGTCTTGTTCAGGAACTGGAATCGAATCATTGGATTCCAGTTACAGTGAAGTAGAATGAGAATGACCTACCAAGTCGAGACTGTATCTAATTGTGCCAACAAAGTATATTTAATACATGCACACTACTTCCAGGTGCTGGCTACGTAATGAGGCTGCTGATGCGAGAGCCTTTCGATTTGATAAAAATATCAAATATTGTACAAAACTCTGTGCCAGGCGGTAAACTGAAAAGTCGTCTGGGATCGGAACTGAGCTACGTGCTTCCAACAGAGCAGAGGTCTCAGTTCCCGAAACTTTTCAATGCCATTGAAACTAATAAGGCAGAACTAAATATAACATCTATTGGCGTCTCATTGACTACACTTGAAGATGTATTCCTGAGCGTCGGAAATCAGGTTGCTGAGGAGGGCTCAAATAAAACTCGCGACATAAAATTGCGTGCTGGATCTATGGCAACAGCCAGTAGCGATGGATATAAACCGAAGACGAAGGGTTTATTCTTCATGTTACAGCAATTACAAGCTTTGCTTCTTAAAAAGATTATTTTCACCTGTAGAAAACGGTCAACTTTTATTATACTGGTATGTAACATTAGACTTGTCTCACATTATGCATACAATTTTCCGAGGAAGTTTATGGAAATTTAATTATCTCATATTAATACCCGTGAAATTACGTGTATGTTTTCAAGGTATTGGTTGCAGTCGCTTTCACCCTTGCAACTCTTGGGTTAAGCATGTTACTTTTGAATACAACTGGTAAGGATAGTAAGGAAAATGAACAACTTGCTTTGCCATTGACCTTGAAAGAATATGCAGGTGAGTCACACGTCCTCTACAGTAACTCGCAAAGCTCCGTTGAAGAATGGTACAAAAGTCTTGTTTTATCAGCTGGATCGATTCCTCAACCAATAGAAGTACAGGTACATTATCGATTGATAACATATTTTTCATTGGATTATGTTGTTCTTATTTCAAATGACCATGATGTCGACTGGCCGTAAAACCAAAACTGTCATACATTCATTTAATATTTCAGATGGGCATCATGAACGCTCTTGTCAGCGAAGGAGTGAACGACATGGTCAAATACCGAAGTCTTGTTGTCGCTGCAGATTTCAATATGAGCACGCTAATCGCTAATGCTTTATATACGGGCTTTGGTTACCACAGTGCACCGATTTCACTGAACCTTGTCAACAATGCACTGCTCAAAAGTTCCACGAATTCTGATGAATATTCGATCAGTGTGATTAACCATCCATTACAAAGCGCATTACAGGTACGCCCAAAGTGATTCGTCTGAGCGAATTGCCCTCTCCTATGAATTGTGTTATGAAAGACAATAGATTTATTGAACCTAACTACCAGATATATCACAGAACTATGGTCTATTGTTGGACTTCGTCAACATTTTGCCGTATGGAACTGTGCTTCCAGTGTGTGACGTATAGGCGAATCCTTGCCAGCTGGGGTCGAATCAGGCACATCTTTTCATGGGCGTCGGCAGAAAGAAATTCAAGGGGGGGGGGGGGGGGGGGCAGAATATCCCAAATTCGAAAATGCACAAGTCCCAATGGGAGTGGGGGAGAGGGCTCCCCAAGGGGATTCTTTGAAATTCCATCGTTTCATGGTGTTTTGGGAGGTTTTGTGACTATTTAATTAGCTTTTGATTTTTATAGAGAAAGAAGACAGATATAGTTGAATTGGTTAGATTCTATGCGAGTAGTTGATATTTTTACATATAATTAAAGTTATACAAAGGTAATTAATAAACAGAGCAAGGGCAATACACGGACCAAGTGGGGACAAAGGCCGAACTGAGGACATTTTACGGACATTATGGAGACAATTCAGAGTAAAAACAGGTCCCAAGTATAGGGTCAAACCACGGCCGGAGCCCGGAACAGAAACATTTCACGGACGTGACAGAGACAATCCAAGGTTGAAACACGGCCGAAACAAGGACATGTTATGGTAGAAATAGAGACAACTGAGGGTTCAAGCACGGACAAAGTAGGGACCAACCACGGCCAAAACAGTGGTGGTTCTTGTTCCCGAATACCTGTGTTTTGGCCGGCCAAAAAAGAGCTAAAACAGACATTTTACAGACTTTTCACGGACAAAATAGGGACACTTCAGGGCCGTAATTTGCCGATTAATTTCAGTAGGGGCCCTCCCTGAAATAACACGGTCGAAATACGGAACATAGAGTTTTAAGGGCCAAAACACGACCGATTCACCGCCGACCATAGTTAGGCACAAGCAAACAAAATTTTCCCTGAATTGAAGCGAAATTGATTCCAAAATCAAGGTACTTTGATAATAACCAATACACTCGTACGTAACACACACGTACAAGTTCACAAATTACAATGACAGGTCTTCGGCGAAATATCTATTCAATTAACATTAGTGATTCATTATTTTTATAACAAGCTAATTATTTTCTTACAGATTCATATGTACGAAGGTGTTCTACAAAGACTAGCTGTGGTTTATATATGGGCGCAACTCATACCACTCGGACTACTATTCTTAATGGGCAACTTCATGATATTTACCGCTATTGAACACGTTTCAAAGTCAAAACAACTGCAACTTCTGACTGGCGTTAGCCCGATGATGTACTGGTTCTCATGCTTCCTTCTGGACGTGCTGTTTTACTTCGTAGTAGCCATTTTCATAGTTATTCTACTGCCAATATTCGATACGAAGCAACACTTCTTTGCTGGAACTGAAGAAATGGGTGAGCCAAGAGCCTAAATAGCTCTGCAATTTTTTTTTTCTACCCTATGTTGCTTAACGACCCCACCAATAGCTAGGTTATACGGGGGTACGAATGAGCGGATGATGATGAAACGATGAAGTGATGATAGATGAAAGGACGTTTACAAAAACCCATGCCTTATGCGGGACTCGAACCCACGCCCAACGGTGACTTCAGTTACTACCACTAGCGATAATTGACTTAAGAGCCTATTAGTTCTGAAATTGTTGTTTTCTATCGTTTCCACGCAGGAGTAGGAGAGAGTTTAGCAGCTGGAAATGATAGGAGGAATTGAAACCCCATAATGTACCTGAGCCGAAATACTCTATATGCATCCACCCCTCCACAATTCACTTACTTTCACCAGAATAAACGCTAATTCATGCGTTAAATATGCCTAAAGATGGGCAAAGGACATTGAAAGCGCTTACAATTTGCCGCTGTAACTGTGCCCCTCCTCCGTATGTATGAGAAACCCTATATATATATATATATATATATATATATATATATATATATATATATATATATATATATATATATATATATATATATATATATATATATATATATATATATATATATATATATATATGATTTGAAACTCTCTTTTCCATGATGCATATTTGAAAATAAAGACATCTTTTTCAAAGACATTATATTTTTAAATAATAATATCCATGAAATAAACCCACAAGATGTCTTTATTTTCATATATATATATATATATATATATATATATAAAAATTTGTGATCATTAAACTTCTTGGATACGATCCAATATCGAGGTATGTGTGATGTTTTAGTCATGCCATAAAACATACGTGGGGGTGGGTTATTTTAGCCTTGTTTCCCGGTCGAGACGTATCTTTTACGACATGGCTAAAATATCCCATATATATATATATATATATATATATATATATATGTATATATATATATATATATATATATATAATTATATATATATATATATATTGCATTTCGATCTACAATTGTATTTCCCCCCCTCCTCAATTTCATTCAAATCAAAGTGTCTAAGCGCCTGCTGGTTTGTATAGATAAGATATCTACAGATAATGTTGCGATTTGAATAAATTCAATAAACTTGGCTCGGAGTTGTAATGTTTCGTTCTGTCACTTCAGGTGTACTCCTTTTGCTACTATTTCTTTATGGCCTGAGTGAAATTCCATGTGCCTATCTATTCGGCTTCTTCACCAAATCTCCATGGTCTGCTTATGGGATCTTTATTACCGTCAGTGAGTTAATAGGTGAGTTGATAAAATCGATATCACTATTAGTAAATAAAACAAACACCAATATCGTAGAATGAATCTATGAACCAATCAAATGAAAACTTGGAAAATTATAGGCAACACGTATTTGAAAAAATAGCTTCTAATTCTTTCCTTTGGAATGATAGAAATCAATAAAAAAAATATTTTGAGCTATTTGAACATATTTCAATAAAATTTAACCGTTGAGAGTCATGGTGCCAGTACGGTGTGTGACTTTTGTTGAAAATTCCATTTGGTTTAAGAGAATTCGTCTAAATGTGTACTGGGGTATTGTAGCATGTAATATGAATGTGGGGTATACTGTAATTGATTATGAGAGTTTATTGATGTGTTTGTGAATTGAGACCGTAATAAAGAGTTCATTGTGACACGACTTTAATGGGTTATGCTGTTCTCCTATTGTCATATCGTTTTAATTACAGGAATATTATTTATAAGTAGGTATAACTTATTAGACGAGCTTTAGCGAGGATTCAATTTGACATACTGGTACTGAAAAAAATTGGTGTTCGTTTTTATGATTTTTTTTATTTTCTATGTTTTTTTGTCGGTTCTCCACAGGTCAAACGGCTACAGCTATCAACTTCAAACTTATTTTCATTATGGTTCCTCATCTAAATTAGATCTGTAAAGTTTTGTGGCATTATCGGGTGGTAACTTTTATTTTTATGAATTTTAGAAATTTCAAAAATACCCATTAGAATAACATGGCGAAAAAAAAAAAAAATATTTTCCCAAAAAATGAAATTTTGCATGAAGTTGAATTACATTTTGATACACATTTCTAAAAAATTTCAGCTTGATCGGGTCAGCCATTTTGAAGAAATAACTTGAAATGTGCTAAATTGTTACCGCTCGAAGCAGTTTTTACCCATTTTTTACCCATACTATTACTATTCGATCGTCTAACAACGCATATGTGGCGTTTTCCTAGTAAGTAGGAATAACTTATTAGACGAGCTTTAGCGAGGATTTAATTTGACACACTGAAAAAAATTTGTGTTCTTTTTTTTCATCTTTTTTTGTCGGTTTTTCACAGATTAAACGGCTACAGCTATCAACTTCAAACTTTTTTTCATAGTGGTTTCTCATCCAACTCAGATCTGTATAGTTTTGTGGCATTATCGGGTGATAACCATTATTTTTGAATTTCAGAAATTTCAAAAATACCCATTAGAATAACACAGCGGAAATTGAAAAAAATATATATATTTTCCAAAAAAATGAAATTTTGCGTGAAGTTGAAATACATTTTGATACACATTTCTGGAAATGTTCAGCTTGATCGGGTCAGCCATTTTGATCAACAAACATAAAATGTGCTAATTTGGTACCATTCGAAGCAGTTTTTACCCATTTATAACTTAAATGTCCGCTCGTCTAACAACGCATACCGGTATATGGCGTTTTCCTATTTTATAAGTAGGTGTAACTTATATATAAAATGTTCAGGCCATTGGGCTTGAAAACCATGTAACCATCGAGTACCTACACGGAACATTTGCTCTCTTTTAGGTGGCATATTGCCATATGCATTCGTGATTCTCGAGGTGGTACTTGATAATAATTCCTATCTCCAAATAACGAAGAAGGTTCTTTGTCTCTTTCCGCACTTTTGTTTCACACAGGGCTTGATGAAATGGATTACTCAAGCTCTGGACAACAATATATGTGATTCAATGTCTGAGGCTAGGAAGAAAGAAAACTGCCAAAAGTCACCCGAGGCCGAATGCTGTAGTGAGTTGTATCATAACATTTTAAATGAAGAAAGTTTTTAAATATAACTGTTAAGAGGTGCATGCACGGTGCTTACTCAAATCGAGAAATTTATCTTTACTTTTCTTTCCCATTCTCAAAAACCAGTGTAATTGAATGAAAAGTTCACATCAACAAGATCATTTTATGCTCTTTGAATTTCAATCAGGTCTGAAAGGATACGTCAACGAATTTCATCACATTCTTTTTACTCATATTATCTTAAAACTGATTGAATTCACAGAAGTAGAATGTCATATTAATTAAAGAGCATAACATTGTCTTGGAGATGTGAACTTTTCATTTAATCACACAGGTTTTTGAACATAGAAAAAAATTATTTAAGATGATGATGATGATTATTGTTTGCTTGACGACCCCACCAACAGCTAGGTTATACGGGGGTACGAATGAGCAGGTGATGATGAAACTATGAAGTGATGATGAGTGAAAGGACGCTTACAAAAAGCCATGCCTTATGCGGGACTCGAACCCACGCCCAACGGTGACTTCAGTTTCTGAAGCAGTGCCTCAGCTGACTGAGCTACCGAGGGCGGCTGTGAAGATGAATTTCTATTATTTTTTTAAAGCACCGTACACGCACCCCGTTAACTTCGGTTACAAGAGAGTTTATTTTGTTATTGGTGAATTGTGTGAAGAGATGGGTGATTAATGTCGATCGTGTACCTTCATCAGCAAACGGCTGACAGTGGAGTCAAGTAGCATGCAACATTCCTTAAGGGGGTGCAAGCACGGTGTTGATAAAAATAGAGAAATTCATCTTTACTATTTTTTTTTCTTCGTCATGAACAAGTTTATTTGAATAAAAAGTATATCAAACCCAAGATGATTTTATGCTCTTTAATTATTATGATATTTCATTTTTGTTTATTCAACCAGTTTTAAGATAATACGTCAATAAATATCAAGAACGTGGTAAAATTTATTGACGTATTATCTTAAAACTGATTGAATTCACAGAAATAGAATGTCATATTGATTAAAGAGCACAAAGTTACCTTGGGTTTGATATACTTTTTAATTAAAATACACTTGTTCGTAAAGAACAAAAATAGTATCTCTTTTTTTAGCACCGTGCACGCACCGTCTTAATAAACGTATAAAACACGTTTTATAACCGAAAACTAAAAAATCCTGGATCCTGGAAAGTTTACACTGAGGGGTTTGGGTTATCTGGAATACCTATATTCGAGGTAACCCAACCCCTTACTTTACCCGATCCTCAAATCCCATTCCCAAAATCAACTCGATTCCTTTAAAGTATTCCAGTTTACATAACCGAGTATAAATCTTTGCGATAAAAGCCATTCAGCACCCTCAATGTACCTTAGTATTTTTTTAACAAAACGGTGGCACAATTCAGCGAGTATTGTTAGACGAGCTTTAGCGAGGATTCAATTTGACATACTGAAAAAAATTGGTGTTCGTTTTTATGTTTTTTTTTCTTTATTTTTTTGTCGGTTCTCCACAGGTCAAACGGCTACAGCTATCAACTTCAAACTTTTTTTCAATATGGTTCCTCATCTAACTTAGATCTGTATAGTTTTGTGACATTATCGGGTGGTAACTTTTTTTTATGAATTTCAGAAATTTCAAAAATACCCATTAGAATAACACAGCGGAAAAAAAAATCAAAAAAATGAAATTTTGCGTGAAGTTGGATTAAATTTTGATACACATTTCTGGAAATTTTCAGCTTGATCGGGTCAGCCATTTTGAAGAAAAAACATAAAATGTGCTAAATTGGTACCACTCGAAGCAGTTTTTACCCATTTGTACCCATACTCTTACTATCCGCTCGTCTAACAACGCATATATATGGCATTTTCCTAGTATCTTCAATAATTGATTACACTATAAGGGAGGCTCAAACATAATTTTGAAAATTTACACCTTTACAGGCGGACCAAAACAGCAGCAACCGTATACCGAATTTGAGAGCGAGGTCAATCCTAATGGTATGGGATGGGAGCTGATATTTCTGCTCGTCGATTCAATACTGTACTTTGCGATAATACTACTGATTGATTATGGTGTGATGTCGCGTATTGACGAACGGTTGAAGTGTTGGCAACGGTCTCGAGAAGTTGACGAAAACGAACTTGAGGACGATGTTCGTGCCGAAATGAAACGCGTGAAAGAGTGTAAGTATAATTGGATGAGCGTTGCGAAGACTTTCATTTCACATTTCGAAAAACAATTGGACTTCGTTTTTATGTTTTTTTCTTTTCTTTAAATTGTATGCGGCATACGGATCGGGATTCAGAGAATAAGTTATATCATGATCAGTCCCAAATTATTTTTCAGTGTTGCGTAACGACCCCGTCATCAGCTGAGTCATATGGGGGTACGAAAAGTCTTGTGATAATATAACGATGACGTGATCAAAGGTAAAGACTTTTAAAAATCCCATGCGTAATGTGGGACTCGAACTCACGTCCGCCCTAACTTTATTTTTTGAAGAAGTGCATTGGCTTAATGAGCCAGAAAGTAATAGAATAAATCAGTTAAACGTTCAATAATCTCAAATAAACATCACTAAATTCCTTCTCAACGGAATTTGTACTAAATGTGAATTCAGTGAGAATGGAATAATATATTTTCAATCCGAGAAAATGTAGTAAGATTGGGTATTGGGGAATATTTTCCTTCTCAAGTTAGTAGATGTCTCGAGATTGTGGCTATTATTGTCAAGACAGAACCTATATTGATTCTGTAAATAACAATCTGTCAGCATCAACACGAAACAAAGTGATCAATTAAATATTCTACCAAAAATAGCAATATGAATAAAATAATAATACGTGAATGTAAAAAAATGTATCACATAAATGACATACAAATTATAAATCAAACTATTACATAAATCGAATATATTATATTATATTCAATTATTTGAAAATATGAATCAGATACTCCAATTTGTTAGAATAGTAAAATAGTTGTATACAACGACTATACTGTTAGTGTCCGTGTGGTGTATCAGGTTGTTTCCATGTATTTTAATCTAGGACTTGTAGGCCACCTGCCGCCGCTGGTGCGAATACGAGCCCTTCCGTGTCAAATTGTTCAAAAAGTTGAATACATACTATAATCTGAATGTTAATGTGTACAAATCGTCGGTTTCGTGAGCCAATGAATTATGCTGAAAGAACAATAATATTGCATTGGGTACAAAACGTTTGGAAAAAAGCACTGTCGACGATTTCACGATATTATTTTGGCATGGTAACAAACTGATTTTTTAGCAGCCGGTGACCAAATCGTTTCGTGATTATTGTTTGCTTAACGACCCCACCAACCAGAGGCGTAGCTAGGGTTTTTGGCCCCCGGGGAAAAACTATTTTGGCCCCCCCCCCCCCCCCTCACAATTTACAGGGCAACTACTACGCAAGTCGTCTGCATCAGAAGACCGAAATAAGTATGCCTTAGTTCAAAAAGCTATACAAGGAAAGTTCGCGAAAAATAAATGATTGTTAAAGGCACAAACATGGTTTGAACTATTCTATAACTATTAACTAATCTTTTTATGTAACACACTACAAGAATTTCTGACTTGTGGAGTATTAGGATAATAAGGCTATTATTCATCTATACAGCTACCTATAGCTTGTAACCTAGGGCCAGGGTTAATCTTGGCAAATTAGGTATTCAATTCAGGCTATGCAGACAAAATGTAAATGATAGAAATGAAAAATTGTACACGGTCAAATAAATACATATAATTATTTAATTAATTAATCGATTTGGCGCCCCCCTAAGTTCGGTGCCCGGGAACTCTTCCCCCCCCCCCCCCCTCGCTACGCCTCTGACAGCTAAACAGCTAGGTTATACGGGGGTTATACGTTTTGTTACGGATACTTGTTTGGATAGCATCGGCAACATAATCGTTTTCTGAGTTTACCTTCAAAGCATCATTAAGTCGATCGAGTTCCAGCAACCATGATGATCATTTTGTATTGGACTGGTGTTGATAGGTGACACAAATGTTCTCAACGTGAATAAACTGATGAAAGTGTACGGATGCAAAGCTCTGACGGTGAAAGGAATAAGCTTCGGCGTGAAGCCGGGTGAGTGCTTTGGACTGTTGGGTGCTAACGGAGCCGGTAAAACCACTACTTTCAAGATGTTGACTGGCGACGAAATACCCACTGGTGGCGACGCACAGATTATGAATTACAGTCTTAACGAAAATCGAGCCAAGGTATGGATAGATTCATTTTCCTTTTTGAACTAATACTAAATATTACTGATTGTACGTTTAACTGAGTTGGATATTCGTAGAAAATCTGACAAGTTGTCCGTCCCCCCAGGGGGTGCATTCCTGTACAAGACAAACCCAATCTTAACTTGAACCCAGAGTTCAAGGTGGCTGTGTATGGGCTATTAATATAGGGTTATACCGTTTTTCTTTTGTTTTTTGGTATCAACTTCACTAAAATCGGATTAAATCGTACAGGAATGCCACTCCAGGAGGTTTTGCCTGGAGAGTTGTTCTAGGAAGAACTGTCCGTGCTCCCTTTCAACATCCTCCATCCTAAATTCTAGTTATACGTTGTTTACCGCCGTTGTTGAAGTGAATACTGAAATGTAAAATTCACAAATCAAATCAAATAATAATGTGCATATGAAATAATAATATTCATACAAGCCTATATTCACTGCTTCAAGTAGCAATTAATGCAATCCATCACGGTATCATGTTATATAAATGAGAAAAGATTCACATAAGAGGTCTCTCATTTCAATGGGTTGAAGATTACCTTACACTGCACTGAAATTTGTTACTATTAGGGGTAATATTTGTACTGAAGCTGAAATACATCATGACATCCCCCAAGGATCCATTCTCGGCCCGTGTCTTTTCCTTGTATATCAATGACATTACGCAAGCAGGTCGCATCTGCAAACTTCATTGCTTTGTTGTTGAGATCTGCCTCCGTGAGGTCGTTAATATATAGAGGGCCTAAAGGAACACTGCCAATATTATGCAATATATGCAAGAGGACATAGAGAGACTCACCGATTAGATATATTATAGTAAACTACCCCAAACGCGGGCAAAACAAATTACATACTATTTAGCTCTACTTACTCCACCACACTATACCACAGCTACTAGTTATGCCACTCATATTTATATTATTCCGATCTGACTTGCTAATGAAGTGTATTGGCCTCCAAATCGACAGTAGGCCTAATCATTCTAGGACCTACACCATTGAAAAGAAGAAGAATCAAGAAAGAGATGCTTCCCTTCACACGAGCCCTGAAATGAATGTCACCAATCACAAATTATTCTACCCTGAAATCCATAAACCTTTCAAAATTACACAGCCACCTTCGGTACATAATACTCATAGGCTCCCAAAAAAAACTTTGATATCACTTTACAAGAAGTTTGAGGTCGAGTATCACCTAACCGAGATGTACACAGAAATAAAGTAACACTGAACGTAGTTTTTCAATACATTTCCAAGGAGCACTTTTCACACACGTCCGATCCTGCCGCCATCTCCAATTCTATGAGAACAAGAAGAACAAGAAGAAGAAGAAGTTCGAAGATTTCTCTTCATCAATTCAACTGTCTGAATTGCAACATGTCTGAATTTGCAGCATGTCTATTCCAATTTCGTCAAATGACTTTTCATCAATATTTCAAAAAATTTAAAACATAAATATAAATCATGCACCAATCATGCACATTCAGTATTTTAAAAGACGAATTATCATTCTTCTTTTCAGTATCTTTCGCAGATTGGTTATTGCCCTCAGTTTGATGCAATCATCGAGGTACTAACAGGGCGTGAAATGCTCCACCTTTTCGCCAATCTGCGTGGAATTGATAAAGAGGATGTGAAGACCGATGTTAACAAGTGGCTGGATGAAATGGGTGCGTTCCAATTTTAAGCAATACCACGAAGATTAAAGTTTCGAAAAACTCTTATCCTATCACAGATTTGGTAACTATCGTGCCTATATCCTCTCCTTCGTACAAGTGAGGTTGATGAGAGCTAGGTAGCGTAAACCATAATTTTTTTTTTATTTTTTTATATTGGGTTTAACGACGCACTGTAATGACAGCGAAGGTCTATTGGCGTCGGATGGATGATTAATGGGGTGATGGGATGATGAGATGAAGGTTTCCTGGTTAATGGGAAGGATAGTGGGAAGGAAGCGGTCGTGGCCGACTTATTATGGGAGCCATCCCGGCATTAGCCTAGACTACAGAGGGAAACCACGAAAAACCCCTGTAAAGATGGTCGGCGGCGGGGATCGAACTGGGTCCGCAGTTCCCGTCGCCTACCAGATCACAAGAAGCGAGCGTGCTAACCACTGCGCTAAATGTGCTGGTAAAACCATAATTATTAAAGAGCTAGACCCCTCTCAGACGATTCACTCCAACTCGGAACAAATTGTATATTACAGGGTACTATGAGTAATTAGAGATTTTCAACCCCTATCTTCGTCTTAATTTCAATGAGCGTAGCGAAGATTTTCATTCCATATACCGAAAAATTTTGGGCTTGGTTTTTATGTTTTTTTTTCTGTATGTAATTTTGTACGCGGCATACAGGTCAGGAAAAATGATCAATCAACTCTAAACTTTTTTTCCAAATTGGTGTCACACAGAATAGGTTGGGATTAATTTTCAGAAAAATCGGGCGAACGGTTTTTCCGGAAAAAATTTGGAAGAAAATCCCAATAAGAATGAGCCGGGGGAGAAATACTTGGAAAACAACACTTTTCCAAAAGGCAAAAGCTCTCAAATTTATATTGAATGTGGAAAGAACTATCATGCATATTTTAAGCGATTTATGGAACAATCGAATGTGAAATAACGAAGAAAACGCATTTTTAATGTACTTTTTTCCACATCAATAAAAGCAATTAAGAAAGCAATCAAGGAACTATCAAATGTGAGCAACAAGTGTCACCAATAAATTAAAACGATTAAAATCTGTGATGGATATCAAGAAGGCACTGGTACCATTGTTGGGAAACCAAGGTCCATATAACAACAGACCATGAACAGACAGCTGCGGTTTTCAAACCTTTGAAGTGATCCATGGCCTGTATATGTACATTGAGCTGACCAAATGTTCTTAATTATACATTTCCATACTTCTAAGCTCATCTCACACCGCATATAAGGTGTTTTCCTAGTTATTTCAAATGACCGTAATCTGATATCCGGTGACCCTAGTCTGTCTTGGCTGACTGTGTTTGTGTCAACAATTTTTTTGGCCACATTTAAAATGAAAAATTGATTTCATTGAAGACTTCTCAAGTAGCTTCGAGTTTGGTAGTAGGGAATAAATAGTATACAAACGAATATTTCTGTAGTTTTCAATGATCATTAGGTTTTCCAAGACCTCATTGTATACCTAATCTTGATTAAATAATCATCAATTAATTATTATTCAAGAGACAATCAATTTGCATATTATTGCTTAGTTATCTGATTATAAGTTGGTACAACGGTTCTCATTGTACCAGTCATAAATCCCAAGTTCTACTTCATGTAAACTATATAAAGTAAGTTTGTATATATTCCTTTCTGTATAGCTTCAATAAGATCACTTTTCATTCTGTATACATTTTAATATTATACATATCGTTTCGTTTGTTTATATTGTTACAAAAATCAGGTTTGCTCGAGTACCAAGACTGTTTGAGTGGAACGTACAGTGGCGGCAATAAACGCAAGCTGAGTACAGCAATGGCGCTGATTGGTGATCCTCCACTGATACTACTCGACGAGCCAACTTGTGGAGTCGATCCAATCGCGAGAAGAAATCTGTGGAATATTCTAGCCAAGATTCAGAAGACTGACCGCTCCATCGTGCTTACGTCACACAGGTAGTTTATGTTTCAGCTATTATTACAAATAGATAAGTTGACCTCCAGGCTGTAAACTGGGACGCGAAAATTTCCTGTAAGTCGGTTTTTTCAATTGGGACTAAAACAAATAGTTAAAAATCACAACATTTTTATAATTATTTTTGTTCCTGTAGTCATCAAATTAAGAAACAAAATCAACCGTAAAGCTGGCCTTCCATGAACGCGGTATTCGCTCAGCGTTTTCGCTAAGCGTTTTTTTTTAGCTTGGATACCGTGCCGCCATGCACCGCTCTCGTAAATGATTGATATCTTTTCAACATGGAGGCTATAAACTACGAAAACGCCATATATGCGTTGTTAGACGAGCGAATAGTAATAGTATGGGTAAAAATGGGTAAAAACTGCTTCGAGTGGTACCAATTTAGCACATTTTATGTTTTTTCTTCAATATGACTGACCCGATCAAGCTGAAAATGTTTAGAAATGTGTATCAAAATTCAATTCAACTTCACGCAAAATTTCATTTTTTTGTGAAATAAAAATGTTTTTTTTTCCTCCATGTTATTCTAATGGGTATTTTTGAAATTTCTAAAATTCATAAAAAAAAAGTTACCGCCCGATAATGCCACAAAACTACACAGATCTAAGTTAGATGAGGAACCATATTGAGAAAAAGTTTGAAGTTGATAGCTGTAGTCGTTTGTCCTGTAGAGAACCGACAAAAAAACATAAAAAAAAAACTTAAAAACGAACACCAATTTTTTTCAGTATGTCAAATTGAATCCTCGCTAAAGCTCGTCTAATGATCGTCTGGGATAATTTAGGTTGTGTTCATATTGTCTTTGTTCGTTGTTACTTCGATGACCGTTTCGTGTGAATTCGTATTGTTTTCGCAGTATGGATGAGTGTGAAGCATTGTGCAATCGCCTGGCCATTATGGTGAAAGGACAGTTTGTGTGCATGGGTGAAATTCAGCTTTTGAAACAGAAGTTTGGTAAAGATTTCACAGTAATGGTCAAGCTGAGTAGCGTGGGCGATCAGACCGTCCTAGCAGAGTCTGTCAAACGTACCATTGCGGGTACATTTACCGACGCTATTCTTAAAGATCAGCAACAGGTATGAGCAAATTATCACTGTGTAACGGTGATCCATATAGACTGTGTTCTTTACTTTAAATAATTTATATTTTAGATCTACAGAGATTTGTGCTTTTTCAAACAAAGGACATGCAAAGGACATTGAGCATATCTATATTTTTAGTTATGGTAATACAAAAAGATTGAAAAAAGTGAAAAATAATTCTATATTATTTTATGCACAACATTTCAACCAGTTCCAGACTAATCTATATAGGCACTTCATAATTAGAAACTTTGCTTCTATACATTTCACACATCATGAGGTCAACAAAATATCCCGCCATAATAAATAATAAATATCTCATTATATAACCTACAGTTGTGGTAAGGCACAGAACGATGGCAAAAAGCCGAGTTTAAATCTCACACTCTTAATAAGGCCTTCTTTATTATTGATGTTATCATACAGAAGGCGTTGCTCCAAAGATACTTCTGTCAGGCAGCTGAAAAAAAAACATGTCTTTGCTACTCTATGATTTACTATTATATCTTGTTGACCTGGACCAAAGACCTTATTATTAGATGAGCATAGCGAAGATTTTCATTTCATATACCGAAAAAATTTGGGCTTTGTATTTTTTTTTTTTTGCTTTTTTTGTGTGTAATTACTAATTCTGTACGCGGCATACAAGTCAAGAAAAAGTATCAATCAACTCGAAACTTTTTTTTCAAATTAGTGCTATGCCAGAATAGGTTGGGATTGTTTTTCAGAAAAATCGGTTGAACGGTTCCAAAATTTCCAAAAGCTCTAAAATTTCTACTGAATGTAGTAACAACCATCGCACACATTTTCAGCGATTTATAGAACAATCGAATGTGTAATAACGAAAAAAACGCATTTTCAAATACTTTTTTCCACATCAATAAAAGCAATTAAGAAAGCAATTAAGGAACTATTGAATGTGAGCAACAAGTGTCACCAATAAATTAAAACGATTAAAATCTGTGATGGATATGAAGAAGGCACTGGTATAATTGTTTGGAAACCAAGGTCCATATACCAACAGACAGCCGCGGTTTTTAAACCTTTGAACTGATCCATGGCCTGTACGGTATATGTATATTGAGCTGACAAAATGTTCTTGATTCTACATTTCCATACTTCTAAGCTCATCTCACAACGCATATAAGGCGTTTTCCTAGTCTAACTACGTTCCCCTGGATCCTGCAATACTCGACTTCAAAACTCCATTCGTACGCTCAAGTGTTTGATGCTAAGTTGCTAACCATTATCTTTCCAGGGTTTGTTACATTACCATCTGACCAATCCAGGACGTACGTGGGCTGCTTTATTCGCTAAAATGGAGGAGCTGAAAGTTCGCGTTGCTGCAATAGAAGACTACACTATCAGTGAAACTACGCTGGAACAACTGTTTCTGTCTTTTGCCAAAACACCTGATACTTAGTAAATTATTGTGAAATGTTGATAAAGTATAAAAGGGTGAATTAAATTCTCGTAAATTTGTGTGTGCTTTGAAATTGCAATTGTCTTCATGAGATAATATTCTGGTTGTCAAAATGTATCAATTGCACTTTTTTTTTTTTTTTTCATTGCAAAATAAACACAGATAGCACATAACAGAAGTACAAATAAAATAAGGCAATATCATTCGGAATTCCCACAAAACTGCCAAATGAACAGTTTGACCATGGAGTTGTACAACTCCATGGTTTGACTGTGTGTTATAAAAATCTACAAAACGTAAGGTGTTCAACACAATCGTATCAAGTAAATAAGTAGATAAATGCTACAATTTGAGCGCATAAAATAAACAGATTTTTGTAATTATTGCTAAATGTAAGGAAAGAAAGTATATAGCCTAAATGGATTTCTTATCAAACTTGTAGAACGAAAACACAAAGTAACACATATATATATATATAATTGAAGAAAATATTATACAGATTGAAAAATAATAGTTGCATTTTCAAGAATATCGGATTTCTCTAGAACAACAATTGAGGACTTTAATTTTTATACAGAACAATATGAACATATGAACTTTGAAGTGCATCTGAATGTCAAATAAAATCCAATTGTAGATGGGGTATCCAACTAGTAGGCCTATACTTGAATAATTTGTCCATCGACTCGTTCAGTCTGAATGCTAAACAAATATACAAAAACGAACAATATCCCGTTTTACGGTTAGACTGCAGGGCCCAGATTCACAAAGAATTTTATCTCTTAAAACGTTCTAAGTTATAACAGTTTTAGGACTTATCACCAGACTTGGTTACTTATAACTCGTATTCACGAAAAAATTTTAAGCAAAAGTTTTAACAATAGTTGGTTCTAAAGTTATCACCGGTCTTGACTGGTTTTAGTGGAGATACAACACTCACCTCGCAATTGATTTCGATGATTTTGGATATTGTCCTCACTCAAATTCACTCAGTATCATGTTTCGAAGATAAATATGAATGTTGGGAGAGTCTGGAAGTAAAGACACGATCCTATTTTCAATTATTATATTAATTATTCTATCCCAACCTCACATTTGGGAAGTTCGACTGACAGCTGACAGAATTGGCGGTAAACAAAATGCAAAGCCTTCTTGATGATCAACATCAAAAAGATTCACAACGATTATAAGAAAACAAATGTAGAAATATGTAGAACATTTTATTCTTTTATTTTGATTCTAAATATTATCTTGTTGTAGAAAATGTTTTTATGTGTTTTTCCTGAATTAGAATTTTGGTATCATATACAGTGGCGTCGCCAGGATATTAGGTTAGGGGGGGGGGGACAAGAATTTTGAAAGGGCGCCATGCATGAACCTTCGATAAAAAATGTAAAAATGTGCATGAATATACTTATAACTACAAGTGCGAAGTCTAGAGCAATTCATAAAGACTGCGAAGTCGGCGTTTATATGAAAGTACAAATTCTATATATAAGAACCTGTTCCCGATAGTAGAGACCGGGGCTGGTTGGCATAAGGCCCTTTTAAAATTCTTGCCTCCCCCCCCCCCCCTCGATCTAATATCTTGGCTATGCCATGTATCAAATACAATGATATCCAATCCAATGATGTATCAAATACTATAGTACAAGTACAAAATAATGTGTGCTTTGAAATATAAACCCTAAACCCTTTATATTATAAACCCTAAATATAAATGCTATAATATTTGGATGTAGGCCTATGCTTTGAAACATTTTCAAAGACAGTCAGACTGGCCAATAAAAGCTCGTGCCATAACATTTGGCCATAATAGTGGAAGAAGAAGAAGAAGAAGAAGAAGAAGAAGGCGAGAGACTACGGACAGACGAATATTCTGTCAGTGAGAAATATTTTATAGGTTATGTATGCTCAATCATTGTAAGCAAATTTACCCAGACTGCTAAATAATGCGAATAACAGATTGTTTGAGAAAGGACAAAGAACCAGCAGCAGCACCTGGAGATGGACTACGGTCACTCAGATCGACCGGTATCTTCCGTGCAGTGAACTTTGAGTTATATGCAAAACCAGTAAGTAGGCCCAAGATTTTAACATAGGCCTAGGCCTAGGCACCTATATCATTAAGTATATAGTGTTATACCTATATACTTAATGGCCTAGGCATTGAATACAAATTCGTTCCACTATCACTCGCTCATTCGTACCTCCGTATAACCTGGCTGTTGGTGTGGTCGAAAGGCAGTTATTAAAATGAAATAAATAAAAGACGTTGACGGAAGAGATGAATATTTGTACTCCCAACCTACTCAAATTTCACCTTAATTTGCTCTTATTTCAAACATTGAGAAAAATGCCAGGAAATCATGAGCCTTGTATTAGCTCATATAAGCTGGTTTTTTAAATTGTAGGATAGTCAAACAAGCTACCAGTATGGTAGGCCTACCTATAATGTTTTCAAACTTTTCATATTGATGTCTATCTCCTTTCAGAATATGGTAATAATGGTCTTGGGATTGACAGCAATGACAATATCTGTTGGGTACATCATGTACATGAGAAGCAAGTATGAAGGAATGGGATACTACACGGCTGTTGGAAAGGATGGAGACGAAGTATTTGTCAAGAGAAAGTCTAAATGGGAAACGTGAAAGAAATGCTCGCTAGTGAGTTAATTATCTTGGCACTTGTGATCTTGAATGAATATCCCTTATTGTAACACATTATTTCGTTACGTTTTTAGACGATACACTTTATTATTTATTCAAGTAGGGCCTACTGGGCATAGGCCAACACGTGTATTATTTCAAGTGATTAATTGTAAATAATAATATAGGCCTATCAATAAATCTCTGTAAATTGCAATGAAGAAAAACATAAGTTGGTATGTAAATAATTTTATTTATATGAAATCTGCGTACATCCTTAATATTCTCAAAACACCTCAAAGATAAAAGCAAACAAATCACAAGGACTACAAGCTCTCACACAACCACCAATAGAAATAATGCTCAAATGCAAAACTATGTGAAACTGAACTTGTATTCAACATAATATGAATTTATAAGTCAATTGTACTAGAATTACAATTACAGTACCGGTAATAAATTATATTTTTATTCGGCCCATGACCTTTCGCTGTCACGTACACTCGTATTATTTTCCTAAATGCGAACCCGTAGGTCTTTACCATCTACCTTATAGGAACCATGTTACATTACCAGCAGCTTCATGCCAATAACTGTACATTTTGTGCAAGTTTAAAATGAACTACACCCCTATATTCAGACTGAAAGACAAGCTGACATACGATAATACCCCATTTTATATGTGCATCACAGGTTGTGTGGATCACAAGGCAAAAATTAACAGAATAATAGGCCTACTGTTAATGTACATAGTTGCTTTCACAACAGTTCCACAATTGTTGATGCTTGTAAATAGGGGAGACCATCGATCGGATCTGTCAACCAACATGTCACAAAGTATATAAATATAGGGCCTAAAATGCATATAATATTTCAAACATTTTGTGTTGGTACGTGCACTTAAATACATAGAATGTACAAAAGTGATTATCGATATGCAGAATGTTATCTAGTCTAGGCCAGCTAGTCGGAGCATACAACATAGTACAGTACACGGATTTAATTTCTTGTGAATAAAAGTAAAAGTACCAAACAAAATAAATATTTAGAAATAAGAATAATTGGCAAACGAATTATGCTTGCTTACCTTTCCCCATAGCAGTTGAGTATTATAACCTCTAGCACCAGAGCATATCACAGGCATGCATGTTTCAATAGCCTGATGTATATCAAGTTAACCAACATAATGTAGTACAGAAAAATTTGATATAATGATCTCTAACACTCCAATACAGCCGTAATCAACAAAACATAATATAAGCCTTGATAGTCTAGATATTTTCATATACGATACACACAATCTATTGCATTACAATTTCAAACTCAAATAGCCTACACAAAACTAGACCAGCTTACCAATTCAGCCTTTAGCAGTAGCCTCTTGAGGTTAATCATTTCACCACTACATACTTGTACCAATACTGTACTGCACTTCATTATACGGTATGTATAGTCTTAGGACATGTCTGAATACTACGATTAACGTTATAATTGTTTCATGATTATTGTTTTGACATTTTGACAATTTGACCTATCATAGTTTGAATTATTGTGGGTCTACTGTAGTTGCATTAGTAAAACATACCGGTAACATTTTGACGATAACTTTGAACAGTAGCCTACAAGATATTAAAAATCTACTTAAATTGTAGGAACACAAATATTGTCAAAACCGTAGGCCTACCAACAAACGGTATGCGTAAGAGAGATTTACTTATAAATGTCTTTTAGGCTACCTGCAGAAAATATAGGTACAGGGCCATATATGTTAAACACTGTAGTTGTAATTCATCCCTTTTCTACAGATCATGCCACGAGATCCATCTTTCTACCGAATTATAATTTTTATATTGCATATCGTTCAAAAGTTATCACCAAAACACATATACCGTATCTTACTACAGTGGATGACTCCGCCTGTGAAGAGTGTTGTGACAGACTGAATATTTTGATGTTGCAAACGTAGCTTGTTGGTATCATCTTACTGGAATCCTAGCGTAACTCTTACGACTCGAGAGTTACTTGAGCCTTGAGTGGTATACCTGAAGTGAATACTGTGGCTATTATCAGCTTGCTTATTCCTTGGTAGGGAACGCCAAGACAGTCCCGTGGATCGCCTTGGCAACGTAGTCAATGTTTTTGGTGGTCAAGCCGCACATGTTGATGCGGCCACTCTTCAACAGGTAGACGTGGTATTCGTGCACCAAATGTTCTACTTGGCGAGCTGTACAAACAACATTCGTTCACATAGCTACAGACTAATACAGCAGTATACAGAATACGCATGTTCCGGCACCAATTCATTGTCCCTAGACACCAAACAGCGACTGAGTATCATCAGTAAAATAAATATACTGACACAATGATGATAGTAGTATGGGCATACTGGTACTCAAGACAATCTGTACATCAAGTTGGGCACTGAAAGAACGGTGATTTCAAGAGGTTGGCCTATTAATGACAGCTTGCCTCACAAATTATTATTTATTTATTCAACAGAAAAATGACTAATTTAGTAATTAATACATTTGTCAACATATGCTGCAGTTATTGATGGTGATAATTACTGTTTGCTCAACGACCCCACCAACAGCTAGGTCATTTGAAGGTATGAATGAGCAGGTGAAAATTAAATTATCAAGTAAAGAGTTTAGTGAAAGGACGTTTACAAAAATCCATGCCTTATGCAGGACTTGAACCCACACCAAACAGTTTCAATTTCTGAAGCGGTGCCTGTGCCATGGTGGAAGGCAGCTGCAGTCATTTGTTAAGTCGGACTTTCACCAAGCTATTAAGAACGTGTTGGACTAACAGCTCAAAATTGAAATTTTACATTTTAAAACAAAACCTGCTGCACAATTTTAAGAATAAGAGTACTGCCTGGACTGATGTTAATCAACTAGGCGTAGCCCAAACAAGTTCTCGTATTGCCACACTTACGAGCGAATACAAAAGCTAATGTTGATGTAAAACGTAGACAATGAAGTAACTACGTCCACGAGTTGAAGAGTATACATCATTTTATGATAATAAACTACGAAAGCTTATCATACTTACGATTGAGCCCCGTGAACGAGAACATCCCAATTTGCTGTGTGATGTGATCCCATGTACCAGGTGTTCCTAGTTGCTGGAGTCTTTCTTTCAGTCCACTTCTCATCTCCAGGACTCTGTTAGCCATCGTGTGGATACACTCCTGCCTGCATAACAACAACAATGAAATGTCAACGGCGTACTCTTCATCACTGGTTATTACATTTATCAGACATATGACCAACGATTACTACGGTATCGTGATAAGTAGGTACGTAGAATCGTAGGGTATTACCGTTTGCTAGAAACTTGAAATCCATTCTCTTTATCTCGGGTCAACAGTGCCTAGATGGAGTAGGCCCTAGATTTAGCAAACATATCTATTTTGGAAATAAGTAAGCTGACATTGATATAAGATATAAAGATTCTAATTATAAAATACTAGCAGACTCGGCAAACGTTGTTCTGCCATCGAAGTGATTTGTAGTGAATGTTGGAGGTGCCAGAAGGCGGATGGGGCGGTATCTAGCGTGTAGCTGCGCAAATGTCGCCACTCAGCAACATTGAGTAACATTGTACAACGTCATTACTGGTGTTGTCCTTGAAGTGCCAATTTTTTGGATATTGCTCATAGGAGAAAGCTCGGCGGAAGATCTTGTATACTTTAGGACCTTCTACCAGCCCTATCGAATGTGCGTGAGGAATTTCACGACACTCGGTCGAGCCGTTTTGGAGGAGTTCATCCTTTAACATGTGACACAACACAAGCTTTTTATATATAAGATAAATGAACTGGAATTTTAGCTTGAAGAAAAATACACCTTCAACTATCTGGATTTTATTCCTAGGGTTTTGAATAAGCAATTCGTAGGTTACCAAGTACTCACCACTCCTGGTAGAGTTGTGGATTATTGAGCACGGTGGAGACGATTCGAGCGCCGTGATTGGGCGGGTTCGAGTACATCCCTCGGACGACAAGCGTAAGTTGCGAGCGCACCTGAAGCGCGTACTTACTGTCTGACAACACGACTGTCAAGTTTCCCGCTCGCTCATCTAGACAAACATGACGATAAGACAACATGAACAAAAGCGGGTCCATCTGGAGACGCTTACCTAAACACAATGTCGAGTGGGACAAGGAGGAGGGTTGAGAAAATATACTTGTTCTCATTAAAAATGGACACAGTATACAGTGTATACTGTAGACTGTATAGATCCTGCCACTAGATGTAGTCAGTAGTGTGGTAGGTTGATCTTACAGCAGATGACTATATTAGATCTATAAAAATGTATTGAAATTGAGCCGAAGGTTCAACTATTACTGCTATTTTGGGATCCATAACAGGAGAGGCTTAGTTTTTTCAAGAATTGAGCATAGTTTCGTAATTTTTCAAACAAATCATATATATATATATATATATAGGCCTACATGTTACGTCATCAACTGATGATGAGTAATAAGCTCGAATATAACACCGATCAAAGTTACTTGCAGTCACTGCACAAAGAATTCATATTATTGGTGAAGCACTGTCAAGCCAATGGAGACTTGAATGAATGTTAAGGTTTAGATGCTGTTATTTTGCCAATGGAGACGTTACGAAGCATATTGATCTAGACGTCTACTACCTCAAAATACAACACTTACTGTAAAGACCAAAGTTCTTGGCAAACGATTGGGCGCACACAAACTCGAAGCCTCTCTGCGCAAAGTACTGCACGGCCCACGCATCCTTGTCGAGGTCGCCGGAAGCAAAGCCCTGGTACGCCGAGTCGAAGAATGGGAAGAGTTTCTTCTGTTCTATCGTGTCGGCGATGCGCATCCACTGTTCCTGTGTCGGGTCACAGCCGGTTGGGTTGTGCGCACACGCGTGCAGGATGATGACAGAGTTCTCGGGGGCCTCGCGCAGGTCCTCCAGGAAACCCTCGATGTCAAGGCACCGGTTCACCGGGTCCCAGTATCGGTATTCCCTCGGTTCAGTGAAGCCGCTGTTCACGAAGATGAGGTGGTGGTTCTCTGGAGATAATACGACTCTACTAGACTTTTGGTTCAAAAATTATTCAGTTTTATTGAGCTCATAATATACATTATCTAGCCAATAAAATGGAAATGGAAAACCGAGACAGAAAGCTATTCTCTCAAGTCAAAGGACCAAGTCCCAGACCTTCACTCGCCAGAGACGATACTTTTCCTAAATTCTATTTGAAGGACTACAAAATTGAAAACTACATTCTATTGGGAAAATATTTTAATTGTTATATTTTTCAATCTCTGCTCGAAGAAATGTTGTTATAAATCCAGGTCTCTATTGTATTGCTTTATTGATTTATCTATTGTATTATATAGCCTACTAAATATATATTTAGGCCCAAAGTAATATTTGTTCAAAAAGTTGAATAGGCCCTATATCTACATAATTCGATGAGCGTTAGCGAAGAGTTTCCATCCCACTCTTACGGAGCTTTGTCTGTGTTTTTTTTCTTGTTTGTTTGTTTGTGCGCACTACACAGGTCGCACGGTTGGACTGATCGGCATGAAACTTTTTTGTATACGCGGACTCATCCAACTTAGAACTGTATAGTTTTTGGGTCTAATAGGTCCAACCACTTTTTAGATAAACCATTTCAAAGTTTTGAAAAACCCTGTAAGAAATGGCTGGGCAGAAAAATCTTGAAAATCAATATTTTTCAACAGAATTCAAAATTTTCCTAAACGTACTACAACAATGATGCACATTATCACACAATCCTATTGGAATCGGAAGAGCCGTTTCCAAGAAAATAATAATTCAGTGAATAAAGTTTCATTAAATTGTATTACGCCTACATATAATAGTAGTAGTAGTAATCAGTTTATTAGCAAAAATGTGCTATTTACAAACAAATACAATTTTACAAAGTCAACGCAGTATATAATATTTTTTCTTAACTTGAAAACAATAAGAGAAATATATTACTTAGGCCTATATCTAATCATACAAATACAGTACGAACAGAACATAGGCTACGTACAATAATGTTACATACGGTACTTAATAATATCATTTTAATAACTTTCAGCTTTTACTTTACCATTGATAGGCAGTTGTCAATTAATTCTAATTCTAATTCATAAGATCCCAAAAACCACTCTTTTCATATTGTTTTGGGATTAACAGGTCATCTTTGATTAATTTGCAACACTCTAGTCTGAAGGTAGATGCATTTCTTGAATTTCTTATTTCACTAGGGATTCTATTAAAAATCCTCATTCCTTTGTGAAATACTGAGTTTTCTTCTGTACATGAATATTTCCTTTCCAAAAATACATTATTACTATTTCTTAAATTATACTTATTATTCAACTGTGTATTATATACAATTTTATTACAGAGGTAGCTAGGAAGTAATCCTGGACCTTTCGTTATTTTATAAATTAAAGTGAGAGTATTAAGTACTATCCTTTGTTTCACATTCATCCATGATAAAGCTTCACACATCTTTCTGATTGGCGTATCACTCCTTACTCTTAGAATAATCCTCATGGCTTTATTTTGCAATTTTTGTATGGTTGAAATTTTATTTTTTTTTAGTAAGAAGAGAATTGAGCTGCAATAATCTATGTGTGGTGCAATTAAAGCCTGGTATAACATAACCTTAGTGTTAGTTGGTAAACATCTACTTATTCTTCTAAAAAGTCCCACTTTTCTGGCAATTTTAGATATGATATAGTCTGCATGTTTTTTAAATTGTAATTTATCATCTATAATAACTCCAAGATATTTTATTTCACTAACTATTTCTATGTTCATCTCTTCAATCTTTATTTCAACCTGACTAATTCTATCTTTGAATTTATTCCTGATTCTATTCGAGCATATCACCATAGCTTTGGTTTTCATTGTATTTAATTTCATTTTATTCGAACTTAGCCACACTTCAATTTTGTTTATGTCATCCATAAGTTGTAAATGCACTTCATCCAAATCCTTTCCACTACACATAATCAGAGCATCATCTGCATATAGATTAATAGTGCTGTATTTAAGGACATTTCCAATATCATTGATATATAAGATAAATAAAAGCGGTCCTAATATAGATCCCTGTGGAACTCCTAAATTATTAAAAGATGAATTTGAGAAACAACTACTGAATTTAACTATTTGTGTTCTATGCTCTAGATACGATTCAAACCATTCAAGAACTTTGTCTTTAATACCATATTTTCTAATTTGAGTAGCATAATATTTCTATCTATAGTCTCAAAGGCACGTTTTAAATCTAAAAATATTGCTAGTGTGATTTCTTGGTCATCTATATTACCTCTCAACTTGTTAATAACTACTTGTATTGCTATTTCACATCCCATTTTATCTCTAAAACCTGCTTGTTCTTCAACAAGAATATTAGCATCTGATATAAATGTATTCAACTGTTTTTTAACAACCGTTTCTAAAATCTTTTCAATTATGTGCAACGTATTTATAGGTCTGAAGTTTTCGCCTTCAAGTGTGTTAACAATTTTTGGTACAGGCACAATAATTGCTCTTTTCAATATTTCTGGTACCATTCCTAATTCTAATGATTTGTTTATAATTGCGGCTAATAATCTATTTACAATATGTTTACTCAATTTCAAGATTTTAACTGTAATGCCGTCTTCCCAAGGAGATGTATCTTTGAGTTTCATCAATAAGTTATTTATCTCCTCTTCACTCACAGTTTCAAATACTTTCATCTCCATATTATTCATATTACCTGTAACATTATCTATAATGTCCCTATTATCTAGTTTACTATTGATATAATTTGCTATTTCTTCAACACTCTCAATGAAGAACTTGTTGAAGTGTTCTGCAATATTTTCTCTGCCATATACCTTCTTATTTTTAAAAATAATTTCGTGTTCATTCTCTTTGGGTTTCCCTTTATACAATGATTTTAATGTCCTCCACAGTTTTCTAGGCTTATCTTTAAATTCATTTATCTTGCCAATATAATACTCTTTCTTTTTCTTCCTAATTAGCGTGAGTGTAATATTTCTCATTTTTTTATAACAATCCCAATTTTCTGGGCATTGGTCTCGTTTAGCTTGTCTATAAAGAAAGTTTTCTGTTTATAACTGCCCGTAATTCCTTGTCTACCCATTTATTATCAGAATGAATATCTTTGATTTTTATAGATGTTTTCTCTACATTTTCTGAAATTGTCGATTTCAAATTTCCTATCATCTCATCAAGCATTTCAGGAAGGTTATCATTATCCTTATTTTTTCTCCAATCTTTCTCTCGCAATTTCCTAATAAAACTATGCTGATTATCCTCATTTTCTAACAACTCCTTATAATTGACTGAATATATTATTTTTTTCGATGTATTAATGCTTCTATTTGTTACCTTACCAGTCTTAATACTAATGATGCTATGATCAGATATAATTTCGTCTAACACTTCTACTATGTATTTGTTTCTATCTATAAAATGTGTTATCATATAATCTATTATTGTCCTTGTTATTCGGACAGTATTATTAATCTTATCCGTTACATTGGCTATCCTAGTATAATCTTTGATAAGTTGGCTAACCCCTGAGCTTTCAAACATTTTATTCATTTTCTTGGAGTAAACGGTCTCTTTGCTCAAGTCTATGTTAAAATCTCCACTAATGATAAATTTACAATTTAGGTCTGAGAGTGTTTCTACGCTACTTTCTAGAAAATGTATTATCTCAGCTTTTTTCATTTTAGGGGATGCATACGTAAGGTTGTATACTAATCCCGTTAATTCTCCATTCAAGATCTTAATATTAACTTCCCACCACTTTTTATCCTTTATAACTGAACTAATAATATCATATTTTAATGTTTTTACAATATAAATAAGTACTCCCCCAGTGTGTCTACTGGAAGAATCAATCCTAATTATGTTGTAACCATTAATACTAATCTCCCAGTCATTTACATCTTTAGTCAGTCTAGTTTCACCTAATCCTAATATTAAAGGCCTCCTTCTTATCACAAGTTCTTCAATTTGAATAAAATTAGAAATTAAACTTTGTACATTCATATATATAATGGAGTCTATTTCTGGTATGTCTTTAATGGTAGACACTGTATTATCAAATATATTATTTCTAATTTGCCCTAAATTTACGTTACTCAATCTAATCTCTCGTACAGTCTCAGTTATTAATTCTATATTTATATTATTTTCATTACTCAAAAGGCTTTTCTCTTATGACTAGTTCTTCTATTTGAGCAAAATTTGAGGTGAGACTTTGTACATTCATATAAAGTATATTAGGCCTATCCGTGACAGATTCACGTTTTTTGATATCTAAAACTAATGGCACAATATCTATTCCTGAAGGGGCTCTACTACCACTTATGTCGACTCTATCACTTAAAATTATCCTATTTTCTATTTCATTACTTCTGATAATACTAGGCCTATTATCTATTCTATCATCTCTAATTAAAGTTACTGTATAATCCACTCTATCCTGTATTAGTTTTTTTGATTTTTAATTCCACTCTTGAGTTGCCTTGACAGACCAATCAATATGTTCGTCAATATTGCCGTCCCTTTTCTATTTAGATGGAGCCCATCCCTACCAATGCACTCCCACGTAATCCAAATATTAGGATCCACGAAGGTCATCCCCATCTCTTCTGCAATCCATTCGAGTCTATCATTGAATGCATTAATTATATGTCTTTCCACATCTCTCCGCTGCACAATCCCCATAACTCCTATCGTTGCTGACACACCTCCTTGTTTTTTAACATGTTTCAACATGTCCATCATTTCTTCAATCATATTGTCATTCTTTAACCATCCCTTAATACTATTAGTCCCCACGTTCACTATTATTATATTGTCATCAGATTTAAGGATGTTTGTATGGCTAAGCACTTTTCCAACTTGATCGGCCCTTATTCCCCTAAAACAGTCAACATGAGCTCCAAGCTTTGACAGTTCTGTTTTCGTGTGAGACACCATGGAGTCCCCTAATATTTTTACATTTTCCAGTTCAAGTGCTAATCCTTGTTTAGTAGGCTCATCTTTATTTTTCATGTAGGTATCTTTGGTTTCCTCTGGTTTCTTCTTCTGTAGGTCTGTCTTCATTTCTTCTCTCCTCTTCAATTCTTTTTGTGAAACAACTAATCGACTAGCTATGGCTTTACTTTTCGAAATCTCTGTTATCTTCTCCATCTCACACCTTGCTAATTCCTCATTCATTTGAACTATTGTTTGACACTCACTTTCTAATTGCCTTTCCAATTTTGCTGCCCTTATTTCTAGTTTTTTCTATCCCTTTCCCACTCTTTCTCTGCATCCATGATAAGCTTCAACCTATTTTCCAACAATAGTCTTTCGCTTTCCCACATTTGTCTACCTTCGTTTGAGTCAACACTTTGGTATTTACTGCCGGCTCCGGGATCTGGTAGGCCTCCATTATTTTTGGATTCCTCGTTCAACTTCTTAATCGTCTCTTCCATCACTGTTATTTTGGTTTCTAATTGTACTAAATACAATTTACCCAAGCTGATAGTATACTGCAAACTTGAATTTCTATTTTTCTGACGTTTTTTTCTATTTTCCCTCTTCTTTTGCCTAGGCCTAGTTATATTTCCCACTGTAGGCCTATCTTCTCGTCTGAACTTAACCTCACTTTTGCAGTTGTCGCACACGAGGCTACTAGTTTTTTCTTTAAAATTTCTTCTCTTCATCCCCAAGCAACTAAAATGCGCCCACTTTAAGCACTGGCAACACCTTAATCCTTCGTGAACATTTCTTGAGCACACATAACACTTTGAACCATTATTTGTAATAGTTTTGTCATTACCATCCACAGTCACTCCTTTAGTTACCGCCATCTTGAAATCCTATATATTACATAATATTAAACTGCATCAGATATTTCCTTCATTAGAATAGTCTACGAAATAAACCAACCGAATGGAAAGATGGATTTTAACTTGAATGCCGTCAAAACATCAACTTGATGTAACTTTTTGAAAAAATTCAATTTCATTCTCATTAGCTCATCCATCAACGCGGAAACACATAACGCGTTTTCCTAGTATAGTAAAGTAGGCTCAAAGTAAGTACCATTAGGCCGGGCAAGAAAATTTCAATAATTAAATATCTCCAAAAAATTCAAATTCTCTCTGAATGTGAACACAAAAATGATCCACATTATTTTATTACGAATTTGTACGCAATTCAGACCAGCCGTTTTGAAGAAAATTTTTTTAATCATTCATCAAATAGGCCTAGATAGGAATAGGAGCAGAAAAAATGTTGCAGAGATAGATTCATGACTTCCTAGATTCGATAGTGACCGAATGAGGTGAATTTTACTGAGTCAAGATGTGTAGTGTTCAATTATATTTAATAGGGATATCTTGCTCATCTTACAACGCATATGCTGCGTTTGCCTAGTTTATGTAAAATCATATAAAAACTTTAAAGCAAGGTTATGAATATTCACACTCGGACTAGTTTTACAGTTTAGCCTTTGAAAATGATACATAATATCTTTACTGTGTGAAATTCAAACACATAACAGCTTTACACAACAATTACCAATAGG
Organism: Brachyptera putata; assembly: GCA_907164805.1. Taxonomy (NCBI): domain Eukaryota; kingdom Metazoa; phylum Arthropoda; class Insecta; order Plecoptera; family Taeniopterygidae; genus Brachyptera; species Brachyptera putata. The sequence goes on from OU015467.1 coordinate 6,913,889, forward strand.
TCTAGTATCTTAGATAGCCTACTTGGATGCTGATAGTGGAGGTTAACAATAACAGCTGATGTTTCAGTAACAACTTACATAAACAACAATAAATTATCTGGCAAAATTATTTACTAGAAAAATTGAAGTGATAAGTTATAAATAACTATTCATTATTGATAGGCTTAGACAAAATGAGATAAAATAAATCAACGACCCTTTTTTCTTTCATGACATTCAATTGAATTAGAATCAGATAGTGAGAATGTATAGTCTATTATTACTTTATTAGCACCAATTTGACCTTGCTTACTTATTGCTTCTGAATTACAATAGGAATTATATTGATATCATGATATGAAGTAAAATTATCATGCAATTTAAAGATGGTCTTGGCAAGCCTTTTGTTTTCTGTGTTAAAGCTGTTTGATTCTGTTTGTTTCCATACAAGATTGGCAATGCCATGACTCATGGTCTCTGGAGGACAAAAAAAAAAAAAAAATTTCTGAAATGCTTTCTAGTTTTTTCTCAGACTGAGGAAACAAATATCGTAATTATTCATACAAATTCAGTTTCAGGGTTGTGATGTCCTTTAAAGATAATTGGCCTGTCGATTGCCTACAGATATCAGTACGGCCTATAGTACGCCAGACAGATTAGCATTCTGAAGAGGTAGCACTTACCCCATGTTGGTTTGGAATAGTAGAACGTAGTGAAGTTGAGATTCTTAGCTAAGAAGTCAGCTCCAACTCGCAACGCTCCAGTCCCGCTCAAAGTTTGGACTCCAAAGGCCTACAATTTAAAAAAAAATACAGGTCGTACTAACAATAGTAGGTAGTAGTACTCCTTTTTTCATTGATATTGAAACTTGATAGTACAATAATTGTTTTCCATGTATATGCAGTAAAGGACAAGAAGTTACACACTATTTTTCGACTTTCTGATTAAGCATACCTACCTACATTCATTTTCATCGGTAATATTAATATATTTATATAACGGTTCAATATTTTAATATATTAGGGCACTTTGGTCAGTGCGGTAGGCTGGCGTTCGCCGCCTAGTCCCTACCCTGTTGAGCACAGTTTGAATGCAAATGCATATTGAATGCAATGAAGGAACACAAAACTTTTGGAGTCTATTCAGTTGACTTACTCTTCCTTCAATGATTGCGCTACAATTAGCTCCAAGTAACATCGTCACTGCTGCAGAGCTGAAAGTTTCCAAACCCAAGATTGGAAGATATTCATGGTTTTGCGTTTCATCCAATGCCAGTTTTTGTTCCGTCTTTTTGACCACCGGTAATACCCATGGCTTTCCTTCGTCAGTTCGGTATGCTGAATTCAAATTTACACAAATATAAGTTTGGCAGACCCTATTCCCACAAATGTTCGTGCAGGCAGTGTCAACAGCAACGAAACTACTATTCCCACAAACCGTTCGTGCCGGCAAGACCAACACACAATATAGTCTAGGGTGACCATAGTAGGGAGATCGGGGGGAAGACCCCGCAAAGAAATTTTGAAATGTATAGTATTTTGGGTGGTTTTTCAGTAACTATAGTTTGAGGGAATAGAAATGACAATGCGGTTCTGCTATTGCCACAACCCGAACGATAGTTTGAGGGAATTATATTGGGTTTAACAACTCACTGTTATGGTACCTGTAGCGCAGATCTCATGGTGTCGGATAGATGATTAATGAGATGATGGAATGATGAGATGAAAGTTCCTTGGGTAATGGGAAGGATACTGTGAAGGAAGCGGTCGTGGCGTAGAATCCAGTACAGACGCCACGGGTCTGTGGTAGCATTAGGAAGGTCTGCCATTATCATTTATGACATAGGCCTGGGCCTGTGCCATTGAATTTGTAGTCTATGCCTAGGCTGGCCCTTGGCATTGATTATTAAATTTCATGCCCTTGGTCTGGTCATAGAAAACTGATAGCCCAGTGGGGCCCATTTTAAATTGTTCGGGCCAAGTAGGCCACACAATTTTGTATAGGCCGAGTAACTGAGTTTATCGTGTTCCTGGGCCTATAAACTCAATGGCCGAGCTTAGCTTGCTTAGCCTAGAGGCCTAGTAGGCCTAGCCATTGACTTTATAATAACTCAATGGCCTAGCCATTAAGGCCTAGCCACAGCATTGAGATTGACCTAGGGTTACACCCCCTTCCAGAGAGGCCAAACCATTAACTCACCTCCAACACCTAAATTCACTTTATTTTCGTTTGTGTCATCTAAATACATTTTATTCAGAGCAAAAACCTCAATTGGAGGTCCTTGCTTCACACAAGAGAATCTTGAAGTTGCCATTTTTCAAATACACACGGATTAATAAACTTGATAACTTTAACCGCAAAGAATTTGACACCGGTCGTGACCTTGTCAAATATGAAAGTGCCCTTCACTTAATATGTTCCCACCAGCCAAGTGATTTTCTAAAACGTGAAAATATAACTAGATGGCAGCATAAGTCTCGGGATCGGGAATTTGTAGCGCTCAAAGACGACAAAATATGCAAGTTCATACTACATGCAAAATTACAATCTTAGAATTATTAACAGTATTTTTATGTAATTAAAGATTCCATTGTTTGATGTTCAATTCAATTCAAGGAACTTTTTATTTCAATAGTAATTGAAAAATCTGTGAAATTAAAATTTTTCATCCATGTGTATGCTTATATATGGACATTAAAGTTGCATACTAAAGTGCACTGTAAAACCTCCTTTATGTATGAAAATATTGGTAATATAAATGTTAAAAATATAAAATGTAGGGAGTGTATCGTTTTTAAATGTCGAATTTCAAGTAATAAATAAATTGATGATTTGACGTGGTTTCCGATCCAAGTATTGAAATGGGATGAAAATTTAACCCATACTGTATTATAGAAAAAAAGAACAATATTGCCGTAGGTCTACAAGGGCCAAAATCCAGCTTTGCCAACCTATCTTTACGGCATGAGGGACAAAAAAGTTCTGGGTATGTTAATTCCGAAAGGTCTCCTGCATACGAGCCCTGTTTCACTTTGTGTTGTGCATTTATCATTATTTAAATAGATGGAGAGCAAAAGGCCCTTATTTTGTGAGTGTATGTGGATGGAGCAAGTATTCTACGTAATTAGCTGGAACATTAAATAATAAAACAACAGGTAGCAATTACAACTATTTATTACACAGCAATAAATACTTCTCTCTTCTAAACATAGCTGTTTTTATATCATACAGTAATACCAAGAAAATTACCAAATTATCTTTACCTACAAAAATATTGGTGCAGTGCATCACATTATCAAAAGGTGAAAATAAATATAGCTTGACAATTACTGCTAAAACACCTACAAGATCTCTGGAATTTTTACTGCCGACTTACATTATTTTGTTTGTCACACAATCGAATGAGTAAAGAAACATTTTCCACTAATGATGATTACCACAGTTACATATGGTGGTACAGTAATTATCTTACGTCAAACAGGTGACATACAACTATGTATTGTGCTAGACATGAACTGTAATACGTTACTTAAATACAAGTATGACTCTGACTTCACATAGCCATTTGTTACAGTGTAGTACAGTATTCCCAAAATAACAATAACGACATAGATGTAGAATTTCAGAAGTTTAACACGGAACTTGTGTTACAATAATATGGAATATAACAAAGTGTACTTGGTACAAAAAGGTTGATACTGGTTGCCAATAACCGTCCAATAAAAAGGTCGTTTTATGTTTCATCAGGGGTCAAATTTAAGGCTCCACTGTTACAACAGTGTGTAGTGTCTCTTTCATACTAACTTATATCATTCAAATGACCCTAACATACAAATTATAATTGAGATTATCAAGTAGGCCAACTATAACCAAATAACCTAGCTGTTGATGGGGTCGATAACCATACAATGCAATTGAGATTGAATTTTGGTTAATCATTTGCGTGATTCAAAATGTTCAGTTGCGAGTTCCTTTTTGCCTTTTGAATAAGAGAGTCTACAGTACTATACATATGTATTGAACCACAGCACGGTATATATTTGATAAAGGATAAACAGTAACAGTGTTGCTTTTTTTTTTCTAAATGGTGCTTAACAACCCCACCAACAGCTATACGTTAACTTATACGGGACCCAGTGCTGCTTAATTCAGAATAAAGAATCATTGAGAGTGACTACTGTAGCATCGTCAGCTATTATCCAGATACTTTATTTTGAACACTGAAATTCAAGACTAGCAACATGTGCACAATACCACGGTTGCTACCACTAGTGATTACGAATACTAAAATAACACGAATCAAAATATAATTGTTCAACACAATTCGGTCTGTAGCTTAAAACATAATCTTATTAGGAATAATACAACTGATTATCCTTTTTGAGTATTTACTGCTAGTGTTAGCTAAAAGTGAGTTACAAATGTCTTGAGCTAGTACACAACAAATCAGCGAGTGACAACTGTACTTCAGAGATGATGTGGTACAATGGTGTTGTTGATCATCATACCGTATTTAAGCTAGTGTTATATTCACAACGTTATGATTACCCAAATAAGGATAACAAATTCCTTCACAAAAACACTTGCTTTAAAGTTGCAGCCATGTTATGTTTACAGCTTAACAAGCTTGCAGAGCTTGTAACATATTTCATTAAATTTGACTCCTGACTAAACTAATTCATTCACGATTCTAAACAATGCAACACTATCCAAACTTCTGCTGCAGCTAACTACTATTACCAAAGCTCTGTTCTTGGATCTGTACACTGTAACAAACTTGAACTACCAGCTAATCGATAGTTAAAGATAATCTGTCATCTTCATTTACTTTTCGGAAACAATCGAGTTGAGATAAAGCTCACGACGATAGGCCCTATAGTTTCTTACTTTCAATTATATCTTATAGATCAAAATGTCTCACTAAAGTAACAACTTTCAAGATGGCATTGCATTGTGAATGAGTTGTAATAGTTATCCTGTTCACTTTTGGAGTCAGGGGTCAATACAGGTTTATATATTATAATGGTGGTAATGGTAATAGTACAGTCATTATAATTACCGTACAATATGATTATTTTGTACGTATGAAGAACATGGGACGCCATGATTCATGTTGGTACAAAAGTAACTAATTATTAATTAACAATGGTGTCAATTTGTCAAAGATGTCACTGTCAAGTAATAACACAACAGAGAGAGCACTACACGTCGTTTCCGGATCCACTGTTTACTCTTTTCTATCATTCATTTGGTCTGACCGACCCTACTCTCATATCCTGGTTGGATTGTTTTCCTGCACCAATGTTTTTTTGTTTACAGTTACTTTTTTACCGTCCCTTGATAAATTATAGGTGGAGGTTTTGATGCATTTAATTCCTTCAACTGTACTTATTGATTCACTATATAGATCTTGCTTGTGTTGTATTGTACTTTGACGGAATAGTTCTTATCTGCTTAACTATGGTTTAAGAATGTACTTGAGTCGGTAAAATGAAATATTATGAGATGTTTCAACTACCTATCAAATGATTGAAATAAATACCATCTACTTAACTTGCATTTAGATGATCCTATAACAAAAGCATCATGAAAATAATTTACTACTGCACCTCTAAAAATTATACTGGATGGAATCTAGATACATAGATAGTAATAGATCTATAGATATAAGTGTACCAATTGGTAAATGATACGTTTTACTAGCAACCAACAAAATGGTAGTTTTTAGAATTAAATGTTACTACTACTTCAACATGTAACTTGAAAAAAAAAAAAACTTTTGCTTTCATATGGCATTACTCCTGCATTTTCTTAACAATATTTTACGATATTCAAGAAATAGAGAATACGGTATTCCAATCTCTAATTTATTTAATGTCAAAAAAATTGTTTCAAAACAATATTATAAAAAGGAGGACTGTAAAGTTCGATGAATTATTAAAAAAACTAGCGACACATTATCACATTAATTAATGCAATACTAATACTATATAACAGACTAGATAGATCAAGTATTTAAACGAGCTTAATATGACACATACTTGGTGAACCTAACATACATACTCGCATCACAGTGGCTAATTCGTTGTTAAGAATACTCTAAACACTTTGGCATAGAATGTTGAGATGGCCTACATAAATTACAAAATATTAAAAGTAATACTTAAAATTCTTGTACGCCTTATTATCAATGTTAATTGCTATTTTTAATGATATTGTCGTCCTCTCTACATTATTTATTACCGTATTTATACATTTTATAGGCCTACTCAACGACAATAGATGTTGGAATGCAACGTTATCGCTTATTCTATTGGATACATATATTATTGCTATTTACTATATATTCAAGCATTGCAATTTATGATTCAATTGACTGCTTACTATACAGTTTTTAAGTATTTATTTTATTGTTGAATATATGTTGGTCCATTGAAAACTACTCACAAATAGGGATTATTTAATCTGGACTAATTTGCAATATATTTTACAATGGTGTATCTGTCTATATATTTATATTGTAGGCCTATATGCATATACTAGAACAGTACACACAAATACATACAATTAATTTGCCTATGTGCAAAACGTTACATGTGGGAATGTGTGTTTTTGCTAATTGGGTTATTAAATGATTAATGTACTAAATAATTTAGAACATTTGCTTTGTTTTATATCTGTCATTGCACAGATATCTTTTGTTGAGCTAGCTTAATAATAAATAATTGAATAACATTCAAGTACAAGGTAAACTGACCTAACGTACAGCACTAGTACGCAGTATTAGATGCTTCAAATGCGTAATTGTGACTCGTAAACTGCCAACAAGCCTATACATACATAAAAATATACACAACATAAAAATTAAAAGAGCTATGCTAGATATATTTTGTTGTTGTCTTCAATCTTTTACATTTCTTATTTCGGCACTATCATTGCTTTCTAGACGCATATTTCGACTATGAATAATTAGCTTTATAAGCATTTAATTGACTAATGTAACATTAATTGGTGATACAGCAATATAGTTTCAAGTATAATTTATAACATGAGCAGACTATAAATATAGAGATTTACAATGCAATCAATCTCGTTTTGCAGTTTCTCCACTTATCATGTAATTTGCGTAGTTCCTCTAAATGTTGCTCCGTATCTACGTGCCGGCTTACAACGCCAGCCGTCTTTAGCTTACGGGGATCCAGGTTCGCACCCAAGTTTTGCATACCTTTGGCCAGTTTGGAGAACGGCGACAAAACGAGATCTCTCGTTACGGCCGCGGGGCTTGTGATGACGTTGGTGAAACCGGTACGGAATGATTTGATGGCGTTCTCGCTCTGAGACGACGTGATATTCAACGTGAGATCTCTTTCGGACGAAGATCGTTCTCCTAGTCGGCCCTCGGCATGATTCGAAACTTCCACCCCGGGTTTTTGGTTCGTCGTTTCACGATTATCTACCTCGCCAGATGACCGCGATAGTTTACGACCTAACTGCAAAGTGTTGGGTGGGGTGAGCTTAGATTTTGACGTCGTACATCCATCTGCGGACACTTCGCTTTTGTCGCCAGACTCGTCAGCTAAATTATCGTTTTGGTAATTAGAACCTTGTATTGTTATTTCTGGCGTCGTGGACATTGTTTTACGAGGACTCGGGGTAGACGACAACATTTCGCCCTTCGTAGGCAGAACTAAATTAGATACGTCCAAACTAAGATCTGTACGCGAGTGAGTGAGAACGTACTTACGAACCGGCGCGTTTTCGACAACCCGAGATAACGAAACGTCGCCTATTGATGGAGCAATCGTCGGATAAAACTCAAGTTGTTTATTGAAACGGCCGGCGTTTTCGTTATCGAGTAAAGATTTTATGTTTTCGTTAACTTTTGTACTCATAACTATCCCAACGCTGGGCATATACGAGTCGTTGGATTTGCCGTCGGCTAAGTTGTACGTCTTTTTCGTGATGGTGTTGTGACTGAGTAGCGACGACCGTTGATTGTAGTGCGTAATTTCTTCTTCGTCTTCGTCGCTTGATGCTTTAGCGGCCGAGCTGGATGAGTCTTGGCTGAGCCGGTCTGCTGGGCCAATGTGGAACATGGCTTTAGCAGGTAACTGACAACAACATTTCAATACATTAGTACAACATCTCAGAGTATCACAAATATTGCGATCATTTTGATATCTGTTTCAATTATTTTTGAAGGTGAAACAAACTTTAATGGTTCAAATATTTTATTTGTATATAAGATTGAAGTAAATTTATGTAATTTATAACAAAAGTGGAATTAATAAGGGAAATTTAAACATTCAAGTTCAACAGTTTCTTCAATTCACGATTATTTTACAATATCAGTGTACAGTATATCATTCATGTCTATGCTAATTCAAGTTGATTCTGAATCATATTCAGGAATTACATAATGTGTATTAATAATGATAGTAGTAACAGAAGCCCACGTTATAATGAAATATTCCTGAGTGTACGGGATTATTATTATTATTATTATTGAAACTCTTGCAATTTTGCTCTTGAAAAACTCTTGCAAGTTTCCTATCTATTATATCCTATCGCCTCCCTAACCTTCTGTAGGCTGACAAATAAAAGATATGAGTAATTTAGGGTAAAATAATAATTGGATACTCACAAAAAAAACACTGTAGGCCCTATACAATAATATGGAATAAAGTTTATAATGAGCAGTGGATGTACAGCTTGAATCGAAAGCAAAGGACGTCTTTCTAGTTTCTACCTGTCTATACTGTACAAATAAACCCTATGTTGACACACACACTAGCATTATGTCCTGACAGGTAAACATAAGCCTACTTCAATTGGTTTTTACTTTTACCAATACATCAACTGTTTACACCACTTATACGTTCTCTATTGGCTAGTGATGCCTTCGGGTACCCGGGTCGGGTATGGGTAATGCATTACCAATTATTATTAATGCGGGTACCTGTCTAGGTTCCGGGTAATTGTGCTAACCAGTACCTATAATATAGAAAATAACTTTTATAAATCACTCAAGCTACCGAGAGAAAATCAACTTTGCATTCTACATAAGTTTTTTCATCTTCCTTCCCAGACCTCCCTCAACTTGTCATAATGCGCTCGTCAAATCTAGTCGCACCACCTACCGTTACCTGTGGTCACACTTGCAGTGTACTGAATCCCTCTCCTGTCAACCGCTCTTTAGTTGCCATGTCAAATACTATTCTTTACCGAGAACTGAAAAGATTATGAAACGTCAGAACCACGGAACTAGACAGGGGATGACGTAAATACGTTTTTTTTTTAAATTACCCGGGTAATTTCGGCGGGTACCCGGTTCCTAATTTGTTACCCGAAGGCATCACTAGGCCTACTATTGGCCCAATATTTCAATCTTATTTCTTCTTTTTATATTCTGGTAAATAAGGCTCAACAATAACAATTATAAATAATGATATGAATATGATATAAAGTACGGTACAGGCCTATATATTTGTATAGTAATATAATAATTAAACAATTATGAAAATAATAATACATTATTTGTCACGAAATAATGACATCGCCTGAGATCTCACAACGTAAAATCTGCCACACTTGGACGTACGTACCTCGTTTTTAGTGTGCACCGCATTGACAGCGACGGGTCTCTTGGTGTTGAAACTATGACTCAGTTTGTTCAGCTTATTGAACTGCTGTGACATATTGGTCAACGCTTTCGTACCTGCCAAAACAAGAACCATTTAAAGTAACGCATCACCTAGAGGATTTTACTGGATTCTGATGATGATTTTCTGTTCAACGACACCACCAGAAGCAATGTTATTCAGAGGTGTCTATGAGCAATAATGATCAAATCAAATCAAACCACATTTATTCATTTGTTCTGCTTGGAATGGGGTTACCTTTTTTTTTTAATGTTGGTTAACGACCCCACCAACAGTTAGGTTATACGGGGTACGAATGAGCGGATGATAATGAAACAATGAAGAGATGATAGATGAAAGGACGTTTACAAAAACCCATGCCTTATGTGGGACTCGAACCCACGGCCAACGGTGACTTCAGTTTCTACCGCTAGCGATAGATGACTCACCGTGGCGGCCAACGGGGTTAACTTCTGATGGGAGAGGTTACAATATTGTAAACATTATATTGAACTATGACATATTATTACAACTAGATGTGAATATTTACATGTAAGTACGAGATATATTAGGATCTTGTACATTGTTTTTTAACTTCACTTCTTTTAGGAAATTGTCGTATCTTTTTAGGTTTGATGGGAGACTTGTCATCGGGAGGTTATTCCAGTCTCGTATGCTAGGAACGATACTAGACTAGGAATTAGTAGAAACCTGTGTTGGTGTTGTATTGTGGTACAGATATTCTACACGGTAGTTATTCCTGACACTCATAATTTTGCGATTTGGTAGCATATTGTATAGTTCTACCCATGCTGGATGTTCACTATATATATTTTATAATTTATGTTTACAAAACCAATCCTTTGTGGGACTAGAAGGAACGAACACCCGCTTCAACTTCAGTTACTAATCCAGTGCATTATCAGACTGAGACGGAAGGGCGGCAGTTCATTTAGGCAACCTGTTACGCTTGTGGTTATGTTTGGTTGTGTATGCTTACGCTTATGTAAATCTATTATCCTAATACAAATCTACATCAGAATATTTACCGATAGAGTTCAACACATTAGGACCGAATCAGGGTATAGTATTCATATAGATATCTATTTCGTGTCCTACTCGACTCACCGACGTTCTTGAGTGCCAGCAGTTGAGTCTCGGATACGTTCCTTGTCATGTGCGTCTCGGGGTCGAGGAAGCCGCCGAGCATCGTTCGTCCGTGTGACAGTACCTTGCTCTTGCGACGCTCCAGCTTACCTTGATGAAACGGCACCGTCTGCAAGCCGGCTATCTCAACGCCGACCGCGATCGTCTCGTAGATAGCCTTCAAAGACTCTGCAATGGCAATCAAACAGAGTAACACTAATAACGAGTGTAAAAAGCAGGAAAAAGAATATTTCAATTTTTGATACATTTCAAATTGCATCGTATTTTGGAAATCGTTTTTAATTTTTCATCAAATTAAACATCAATAATCCCTACAACATTCGGATTGCTACTAAACTGCAAGGACGCAAAAGCATCCAACACTATGGATTCAAAATTTACTACGCAAGAAATATCTCATGGTCAAGAACAAGAGACCATTTAGAGGCAACTTTCTAGACCACCTTTTTAGGTACCACTGTGTTCTTGTTAGCATTGGTACCTACTATTTTTTTCTCTTCACTCGACCTTTACTGTGACGTTTATTCACACACATAATTACACGAGTTTCAGAGAAGCTATGCGATTCACATAGTATTTTCTGTTCCTTTTTGTATGTACTGCACAAGTCGGAGAGTTCAATTGATCAACAAGTACCTCTTGTGGATTCGCTCGGAAGTTTACAGCTTTTAAGCAACACTGGTTGGACAACTTTTGAAACAAAAACCATTGCAATATTTGAAACCCAAAGAAGAAAAATTTGAAAAATAAAAATGTATAGAAATAAATTGTTTTCACGAGCTAACTCACCGATCATCTCGTCGGGGTTTGAAATAGCGACGGCCATGTTGTTGAAGAACCTAAGCCCCGTGGATCGGAACACGTGATAATAGCCGGCCACATTATTGACCGAGTAGCTGAGCCTCAGGCAGTGCGGGCCGGGCTTCGAGCCGGGCTTGAAGATAGAAGAGACGGGCCCGAGTTCGACCAACGTGATCTGCCACAGCCCGACGCGCTGATACTTGGTCACACGGTCCGACTGGTCGTCATAGCTGCCGACATAATATTCATCTCAACATACGATTTCACTGATCTTTGCATAAGTTAAATCAATAAATGAATGTTGTAACGTGAAATAATTGTAATGGACCAGAGACGTAATTGACGAATTAGGATAGACTAGGAAAACGCCATGTATGCATTGTTAGACAAGCGGACATTCAAGTTATAAATAGGTAGAACTGCTTCGAGTGGTAGGCCTACCAATTTGGCACATTTTATGTTTTTTCTTCAAAATGGCTGACCCGATCAAGCTGAAAATTTCCAGAAATGTGTATCAAAATGTAATTCAACTTCACGCAAAATTTGATTTTTTGGGAAAATAAAAATATTTTCTTTTTTCCGCCGTTGTATTATTCTAATGGGTATTTTTGAAATTTCTAAAATTCATAAAAATAAAAGTTACCACCCGATGATGCCATAAAACTATACAGATCTAAGTTAGATGAGGACCCATAATGGAAAAAAGTTTGAAGTTGATAGCTGTAGCCGTTTGACCTGTGAAGGACCATGAAGAAAAAAAAAAAAAAAAAAAACGAACACCAATTTTTTTCAGTATGTCAAATTGAATCCTCGCTAAAACTCGTCTAACAAGGTATATACAGTACTACAAAGATAGTTCATTGCTATGTTAGAACGAGAACGTACCTGTACACACCTCCAATCACTTGCCTATCTCTGCAATAAGAGTGACTCTCCAGTCGTTACTCGGTACTCTAGCTCTATATTGTTGGTCGCAATGTCATTGGTTGTCCAAGACTGCTGTTCTACTGCTAGCGCTCGAGTAGCGAGTAACGGCTGGCACGGACTAATTTCAGAAGTAGAAGAGGAGCTGGAAGTGTGTACAGTTAATTCATTCTCGTTCTGACAAAAGCTTGAACTGTTTTGGATCTACGGTATATCTATGGTATATGGTTACAAAATTACAGCACAAATAAAACATGTCGTTTTAGAGAATCACTGTTTCATGGAGACTTACATTTCAACAATTGAATGCAATTTTATGCAATATTTATTTCAGTCTGTGATTATCTACCGCAGTGATATGTCTCTCAACGCATCAATGTTGCCAAATTCTTTCTCTACATTCCCTTTTACTACAGTGAAACTTCAATGTATCATTTCCGCATCCACTGTTTTCCTTCTGATATCATTTATTTCATCCCATCCTTCTTTCATATAGGCCAAACTACCGTATTGTCCCAAATATAAGCCGACCCCCATACTTTTAGATCAACAATTGAAAAAAGGGTTTATCTTCTTTTCCACGTAAATTATCACTCTTCCGAGTTAGAATTTAGTAAATTTCGTATTGCGTGTGTGAGGAAGCTATGCCCACTGCGTATGAGAAACCGTTAAGAGGGGCCTCACGATCGTGTGTACTCGGCTAGTGCCGATGACGCGCGATCGTCATATGGCCCGCCTACTCGTCAAGGAAAAAAGACAAAGCAGCTAACAGCTCAACGTGCCTTTGTTCATTACTGCGCGTCAAATAAAAATGATGGAAGTTGACAAAATCATGCTTCTTCATGACAAAACATTTATTAAACGTATTTTTAGTGCAATATTTTGCCGTTTCAAGTGGATCCCACTTATATTTAGTGAAAAACGTGTTTTTGACCGATTTTAGGCCAAGATCCGCATACAAGCCGAGGGTGACTTTTGGACTTGCAATTTCGAGAAAAACCCTCGGCTTAGATTCGGGACAATACGGTAAGTGAAATTGAATTTTCCTACAAGGATCATTTTTCTGAGTGGATGTTTTTTCCTGGTCTCTTGAAAAACAATGGAAAGTGGTTCATAGGCTGGATCTCAAGCTATTTTCTTAGACATATTTGTATTTAGAGGCATGCCTGTTACGTTAATAGACAAGCTGACGTGTTACTTACTCTGCTACATAGTACGAGTCTCTTGTCAAGATCAATATTGTGTCCATGTCAGTTTCAGTCGTATCCCCAGTACTGTAACAAACGAACAAACGCAACATAATAAACATGTACGTTCAACCCACCAAAATACAGAAGACGTTATTCTTTGTCTGCTTTGATGTGAATTCTTAGGACTACTTGTTTTTTTAAAAAACAATTTGTTATTTGTTTCTTTTTGTAATCTAAAGAAATAATGCAGGTTTCCATCAAAACACAAATGTCATCAATAACACGTAGGCCTACTGAAATTGCTGCACGATTAATGATGCTTACAATTGCTTTAATTACGTTTGCTTGTTCACTCTATCTAGGTCTATAGCCCCTGTATAGCCTCGCATTTAAATATTTTATATTATGCTCTTTTACAATCATATTTTTGAGTTATGGTGGTCTATAACCATTTAGTTTCTGATAATTCTGCTGATCTGGACTATATTACTGGACTACATTACACAAGTATCACAATACAGCATATCAAGAGCAGTTTTATTTAGGCCTAAAGCTTACCCTACCCTCTTGTTCCACTATTCTTGTAACTACAAGATCAAGTTTCCTAATCATTTTTGGCACTTATAATAAAAATCATCTTTCACTTGATGCTGGTTGGTGTGTAAGTAAATATTAGCAAATTTACTTGTTATTACCCTTGGATACATATGCTATTTTTGTATCTCAAGTAATGATTAACTAATTAATATTCAATCATCAGTTTGTACAATCGTCACTTGATAAATTATCTTTCAAAGGTTTAATAATAGAGGTTCTATCTAAAATCAACCTTTAAATCCCTTACGACTATCTCCCAGTCACTCACTTCCTCATTATGTAATACCTCTTTTAAACGATCAACTAAAATAGCAATGCATTCCGCAATGTATTTCCTGCTGTGTATAGGATCCTAAAATTTGTATTTTCTGCCGTAGCGGTGCCAGTAGCTTGAATCTTGAACTAGCAAATGCCAGTAGCGCAACCTAGCGCTCAAATCTCCTACACATTTATCGACAGTTGCGATAAAAATACTAATCGATCAGTATTTACATAACATAACATCTGTTTGATTTATTAGAATATGGAGATCAATAAAAACATAACCCAAAAGTGAAGTGTGTTCAGTATCAGTGAAAATCTTCTGTATCGAAAACGGTCAGTCACCAATCTTCGATTCTCCCACTCAACGATATGGCGTCAACAGAAGCTAGGCAGTCAACGGAATGTGACGTTTCACTTTACTGGCCGCTGATTGGTCGGCTACTAGCAATACGGCCTTGAAAGTTGAACGTATTTCTACTCGAGGCAATGCGTTGACAGCAATAGGTATTTTTACTGTAGTGTAAACGCGAGATAGGAAAGGCATGTATTCTACTTCGTAGTTATACATTTCGAAAATGCATTTTTAGGGATAAGTTGATCGTGGAAAGGGGGTTTAAGTTTAAACTTATTTGCGTCAATATTACAAAAATTCATCTACATCATTTAAGGCAACGCTCAACAAAATTATTTTGAACTTTATCCTGAACTTGCTGAAATCATTTGTAATTTCGAGTTCTGTTGGAAGCTGCTACGATCTCTCAGCCGTAAAATCAAGTGACTTACACCGGGTCTGCGTCAATCAATCCCCATGCTCCGAGTATCACCTCCGTGTCGGCAATCAGCATCTTCTTGCAGTCCTCGATCAGCAGTTTCACGTGCTCTGCGGTGGCGGCTATGTCTTCCTCGTCCGTCTGCTTCTCGTGGTTGAACAAGTCCTCGGACACAGGGTTGCCAAGCATCAGATCTATCGTAGCTTGGCGGTACACGTCCTTGAAGCGACTCAAGTAATACCTGGCAACATAGCGCACATTAATATTGAAACTTGAAGTCATAGCAAAATATAGACAGATTTGAACCTATTCGTTGGTGGTAATACAATCAGTGAATAAACCATGTTACCATAAATATGTGAGAGAAAAAAAAGGAAACAGATCGGAAAATTATGGCAGGAGTTGAATAGGTCTAGGCCTACATCTAGGCCTCTACGGAAAATAAAATACTGTATAATAAAGTAGACCTGTCATGGTCACAAAAATGTAACATCCTGTACTTATATCAATGAGAGAACAAGATCGTGTATCGACTGAATAACTGTAAAAAAAAATTGGTTACACCCCTATTGTAAAGATCCTCACTGCAGCTTTGAAAATATATAAAAGCACATCTTACAGAATGCTTGCTTTCATCTTAATGTGTTCTTTTCCTTTTTTCTCCTGGTTATAACATGTTACATTATCTTCATTCCAAATAAGAATAGGCCACACCTATTAAACGATACTCTAGTAGAGTGCAAGGATTACAAATATACGCATATTGAAGATGCAATACTAATTCTATATCGTATAGGCCCTACTCTGCACTGTAAACTCTGTATGAATGAATAAAAAATTACGAATAAACAAAGGAATGAATTACAATGCAAAATTTTACTATACATGATTAATTAATTACCATAACTCACAATTTAATCTTAAAATACATGCATCAATGTCCAAAACATTTCGTGGAGAGTCTTGTCAAATACCATACGAAGGTGAGGCATCAAAAATACAGATAGAATCTAGGGTTGTGCGAACGTGCTATTTTAAATCGAACTTCAAACCCAACTAACTAAAAAAAGTATTATAGGCTATTAATGATTTTTTAAATTAATTTGAGCTGTGAAATGACTTAGGTTAAATGACATAGGAAATGTCAAAACATTCAAAATACAAAAATTCCCCCCAGAATAATTGACTCCTGAACAATCAATCAATGTTTTGAAGTCAAACAAAATTATTTACAGCTTCAAAAAATACAATAAAATATCACGCTTCACAATACAGATTTTGTAGCCTTTTATAGTCGTACAACCCTACGGCAAGTCGGTAATACACACAGACACACAAGAAAGACAAAAGGACCAACACATTAAGAAAAAGGATTACAGTATACGATTTTTAAAATTAATTAACAAGGAAAAAAACAAGGAGTTGGCAGAGTTAAGACTTGTGCATATAGATGAGAGAACTCAATTTGCATCTAAATCATTGACAATCAAAATTAGCTAATTAATGAACAAATAATTGAAACAATTTTCACTTGTCCAATTCTTGAGTGATCATTCATTGAAGAAGGCATACCAAATCAATATGCTTGTTACTAGAACCGAATGGATTCACCAGAAAGTAGAAACTGATATTTTTGAGGTGTAGTTTATATTGTATTGTATTATATCTTATTTTAACTTAAAATCAATAAATTATGACAGATTCTGTAGCAAGTGAATTTACCAGGAAATTGAGAACAAAAATAAATTGTCAATGATATATGAAGGCCTACACATATTTTTGTAAAAATTGGGTATCCATTAGTTATTAGTTATTACCTCTAAGCCTATTGATATTATGGTACGTTAAATCACAGCTGAAATTTGAAACGAGGAAAAAAATACAGATGAATAATTTTCTGACAAGCGAAAGAACTATGTCAAACACACAAATAAAACCAAAATGAGCCCAGCAAGCTCAACCAGAAAGGTTAGAAGCCTGTTTTATAAGAAAGTCAACATTAGTAATAATTAGTGTCAAACTGTCAATATAGATTACTTATGAAGCATTACTATGAATTACATGTGGCTTAAAACAGTTGGTCACCACTGACCTCGGAAATCAGGTATTACAAAGATCAAAGTTCATGCGAATTAAAATCACTCATGATTATTGTGCAGCACAGTCCACGTTACAGTACGCCTACAGTTGGCAGCCGTGGACAACAAGAACCAAAGACGTGAGACACACCTTCCCATTTGATACACGATCGCGTTAGCTAGTTCCACTTCCTGACCGAGCGCTATATGATTCATGTACGTCGACGGGGCGACGGGAGCTAGTGCGTCAATGACAGACGATATCGTCGCCAACTCGCGAGTAAAACCTTCCGCCAACTCGACAACGTCCACGGCAACGCCTTGCATTATATCGCACGCGGCTTGGCGGAACAGGTCGACAAAATGGCCGCGGTAATATCTGATGAAGACCAAACCGAGCTGAGTAGCAGCTCAACTATCCAAACTCATCTTATACTTATACTATAACATTTTATATAAACCTACCTAGAAAGAAGTGTTGGAAAATTACCATGTCTAATCCGTACGTGGAGAACAAATGAAGAAACTAAGAAACTCCCAACGTAAAGGCATTACTCACCTATTGGCCGAGTTCATGCCATCTTTCATCATGCCAGTGAACTTGCGCTCGCCAGTTCTCGTGTAATCGCCCTTGAGCGCGTTGGTGCCCGCGTACTGTTTGCTGATGATGTCGCCGTTGTTTGCCCACAACAACTGGAAGGTGGACCGGATGTTGGCTGGCATCTGGCCTTCCGGAGGGATCAGACCCAACTTGTTGAACTGTACTTCCATTACTGCCTTGCCTATAGCCGTCTGAACAATACACGTATGTATGAATATTATGTTTTTGATTACATCTGGTCAGGAATTGATTAGTAATTACTAATTACAGTATTTTATAATTTTGTGACTGAGTGGATATGGTAAATGATCGTTAATCCGAAATGGAAGGGACCCCAATGGAATGATTTCGATTTATAAAAATCTCTTTGAGAAAGAATTCAAATTTATACTGAACATACTGAACAATACGATACATATTATCACAGATTTCCAATAAAATTGGACGTAGACACTTCATATAGGTCAAGGTGGGTAGACTTTTCGAGTGGACTTCATACAAATATCTCTCGCTTCTTACAACGCATATGCTGCGTTGCGTAAAAATATGTAAATGAATAGTTATTAGGCTCAATGATAGGAATAATGATAATAATAAAAATAATGAAATATTATTTTTGAAATACAGTACCGGTATGTCTATCTTGTCAACTCAATAGGCCTACGAAGAATACGAAGGAATACCGGTAATACGACTATTTCCTGAGAAATTATTCAATTGAAGTTATTTTGAAAGTATATTTCTTATCACGTTTCAACATGCAAGTAGGCTATACAAGCTGAAAGAGTTTTGAGTATGCGTAAGACCTGTTTGTTTCTACTTATTTTAGGTTTGACATCCTACTCATCTTACCTGCACAACATTAGTCCTGTCCAAACAGTCGATACAGTTGACTCGGAACACCCCCTTCTGCGAGCAGATCTTTCCCTCTCGGTCCATCCAGCAGTAGCCCATATCGCGCACCACCTCCATCAGGTGCGCCACTAGCACCGACACGTTCTCGAAGTGCATGCCACGGCTAACACAAACGCACACTTAAAACACGCTTGAAAGTCCGAGTTTAAAATATCACTTATTATTTGATGACTGATGACATCTGAATAACACTTGAGATCTTTTTTTTTTATATATTGGGTTTAACGACGCACTGTTATGATAACTGAGATCTAATGGCTTCGGATGGATGATTAATGAGATGAGATGAAGGTTCTTGGGTAATGAGAAGGATAGTGGGAAGGAAGCGGTCATGGCCGACTTATTGTAGGAACCATCCCGGCATTAGCCTAGACTTCAGAGGGAAACCATGAAAAACCTCTGTAAAGATGGTCGGCGGCGGGGATTGAACTGGGTTCGGAATTCCCCTCGCCTGCCGGATCACATGAAGCGAGCGCGTTAACCACTACACTGCACTACACTACACTGGCCTAGATTTTTTTTCATGGTACGTCTTTCTATACATACAAAATAGAATGTACATAATGCATTAAACTCATATTTACCATAGTTAGGCCTACAGGTTTACATCTAATACAGTACCGGTATGGTTTTCATCGGTTTAGATGGGCAAATTATAGGGCGTAATTATAATAGTTCTAATGCATATCGACCTTTGATTAAATACTACAGTACTTATAAAGACCCCAGGAAGATGTGAGAAATGGATTTTTTATAGGCCTATCTAACATTGTAAAATTATAGTAACCAGTAATCAACGCTAATTCTCCGATATTTCTCCAAATCTTGCATCAAGCGCTCTTAAGCTATGCGTACATCAGTACATTATGTAAGTGGAACCAAGAAGAGGGTGATTTAAGTACTCACCTTAAATTGTCAACTTCATCTCACATTAGGATGGTAAAATCACCATTTTGGTGCCCTTTAAAAACAAACCTACCCCATCATCTTTGGCCTCAATTGGGGAACAAACGAAACTGTATCAAGTTTATGATGTTACTGAAAAAACTCACCAGTACTCATGGAAGTCGAATGTTGCGTATGTTAGCTGCGGATGGTTGTACGCTAGGACATGATTGGTGTACGAGTCCCAGATGATTCTCTCGCGGCCAACTTGTTCTACGAGGCTGATGATGCACACCGGGCCGTACACGGTCAACTCCTCGGCAAAGTGTCTCTCGAACACTACTTGAGTCTCGCTCTCACCTAACAACAACAGAATCGCTAGGTTTCTCTCTTTACTCTATAGAATGGCTGAGAAAACATTTCAAGGAACGAATAAATGTTATGTGAGAACAAGCACTCAGCTTACTTTCAAGTATACATTATAATTAGACAAGCTTTAGCGAGGATTCAATTTGACATACTGAAAAAAATTGGTGTTCGTTTTCATGTTGTTTTTCTTGTTCTTTTTTTTCATGTTTTTTGTCGGTTTGCCACAGGTAAAACGGCTACAGCTATCAACTTCAAACTTTTTTTCATTATGGTTCCTCATCTAACTTGGATCTGTACGGTTTTGTGGCATTATCGGGTGGTAACTTTTATTTTTATGAATTTTAGAAATTTCAAAAATACTCATTAGAATAATACAGCGGGGGAAAAGAAAAATATTTTCCAAGAAAATGAAATTTTGCGTGAAGTTGAATTACATTTTGATACACATTTCTGGGAATTTTCAGCTTGATCAGGTCAGCCATTTTGAAGAAAAAACATAAAATGTGCTGAATTGGTACCACTCGAAGCAGTTTTTACCCACTTATAACTTGAATGTCCGCTCGTCTAACAACGCATACATGGCCTTTTCCTAATTAAAATAAAATTGATAACAAGGCTAAAGCCCCCCCCCCCCCCCATGAGAGTTTCTTGTTATACTTTATAATCGTGAACAATTTGAGATAAATTAAAATAGTCTTCATCAAGTACTGTACTGGTGAAGAATACCAGTAATCAACTCTTGTCAATAAAGTAATCGAAATTTCAGGTTAAAAAATGGTCTATAGGTCTATTCGCAAGTTACCATGAGGCAACTTTGAAAAGAAAACTATATTTGTGTGAGCCTTACGTATCTTTATTAACAATTTTATCACTCCCAGTTTTTGGCCACCTTGAACTACCTTATTTAGGCTCAGTCTTGAGCAAGTATGCAAATGCGATTTTCTTCAAGAAATATTGCTCATATTACGCATGTGAATATTATGAATGGAGTATAGCATTAAAATATCATTCAGACACATCCTCACTATTTTCACACACAAGTGCACAATTGAAGATCCAAACTTTTACCCCAGCAGTATGTTATAAAAAATCTCACTTGTTATCGGATGGGCCAATCCTCTATCTACTTGACTGATAATAATTTTTTGAATGATATGGAAGACCAATTTAGTTGGAATCAGGGGTAACTTCCATTAATGAACTCACAATTTATTTCATAGCAAAACAAAAAAACTGGCATATAATTTTTCCATCTAAACGTCCCTGACACCTTTATCACCAACCTTTATCAATGCGTGGCGGTGGCCTGTACTTGTAGCCCGGCTGCGACCAGAATACTGGTACCGAGCCACGAACCTGCACGAACGACACCTGGTGGTGGTGGTGCGACACGATCTGCTCCGTCTCTACGTAGTTGGCGCACTTGCCCTCCTCGTCCACGCCGCGACGCTTGTAACGCGTGCCTGCACGGAAACGGCTGCGGCGCGATATCAGTATCAGAGTAAACAACTGGCGGCATAACAAACAAACATACTTCATGTTTCAACAACGTTGACTAACGTACCAATATAATGTTAGCTAAACTAACTTGGAATGAACTATTGAGAATTTTCTCTATACTGCTGCAAGACTTTTTCCAATTCTATTGACTGTCAAAATGTATTATGAATCTCATTAAGCTTACCTCGTATTTAGGTTCAAGTGCTTCATTTGCGATCGGTTCAAAACCTATTTCCACTTTACATGGCTCAATTTGTACGAAACCTTGTATTATGGGCAGTATCCACGGGTCTGCTAGCTGGCTCTGGCAAAGTAAAAAAAAAAACATAAATTCAATAATACCATAAATTCATGATCATAATAAATATTAAGTAATAATCATTAGCTTGGATCTTTTTTTTTTTTTGATAACATCAAAACTTGATTCAAAATCATTGTACCCCTGTTAAGGCTAACGATGAAAGTAGGATTGTTCTACTTCTTATGTATGAAATCTTAGTATAAAACTATCTCAATGATTAATATCATTACCTACTCTACAGTGATAAAGGCAACAGCCGAAACATCATAATCTTGCGTATCTACTTCATCTCTAGGCCTATGTGCTCTATCAACGGCTGCAACACCACCACAAGTAGGCCTATCTACTTGTGAACCTCGGTAAGCTGCTGTTCTCTCTTTCCCTTTTACCCAATTCATATACCAATGATTAATAAGCTTGCCGAGATGTTTGACAGCTCAAAACACCCAGCCGTTAGTAGTAAGAGACTAGGAAACAGCGTTAGGGCAAGTTCGAGCTTAGACTAGGCTCTATCTGAGCTACAAGTCAATAAGCACAGGTCCAGGATTGATTGAATTTCATTACTTACATCTTTCCATCGTAATTCAAAAGAATGTGTTATACTTACATCTAACTGAATGATTTCTTGTAACATATGTTTGTTCCAGAAGAATCTATCATCTACGTTTCTCCATACACTATGCGGCTGTTGGCCTTTGATCTTGTCCCTCAACTCCCACTGGCGTTGTATTGAGTTAGTCAGATCTCCGCTCAAGCAGAAGTAAAATGAATCAGTATCCGTGAATATTCGTTGTAATTCATCGAGGATGCGACGTTCAAACTTCTCGCGATCCTTACTGTCTCGTCGTTTACTCAACTTTACCTAATGCGATTCAAACATATCATTTTATTGTTTCAACATTCAGCCTACATTCTACATATTACTACTACAGTATACCCTTTATCCAATACAGTATTTAAATAAGTGTTTTATGGTTTATGTAGATAGACACACATCTCAACGAGATGACAAATGTTTACAAAACCCAATTGCCTCATACGGGATTAATCCACACCAGACTTTACTAGTTTCCATTTACCTGAGATGTTGCCAATTCTGCTGCTTTTTGCGTTGTGTTTTTAATGCTATTAGTCGCAGACTTGAAAGTACCCCACGTTTTAGCAAATACTGCATTCTGTTGAATATCGAATATACCTCCCGCCGTAGATTTCTTTGCACCCTGCATATGCTGGTGTTTCTTACATGGTGCTAGACCAAGGTCCGTTGATTCACCGTGCAGTTGTAGGAATACCACTGATTGGATTTTATAAACTGTTTTACCGCCTGGCAAGTCACCAACTGATTGACATTCTTTGATGAGCATCAGGCGACTTTCGAGAATCGACTGAAGCTCGATCTTTCCAACGATACCGTGAAAAATACCAAGACATTCTGGATCATCAGCTGCAGCTAAATCCCAACCTGAAAAATACGAAGCATGTGATCAATAGTTATACAGGGGTACGAATGAGCGAGTGATAATGCAACGATGAAGTGATGATAGGTGAAAGGACGTTTACAAAAACCAATGCCTTATGCGGGACTCGAACCAACGCCCAACGGTCACTATAGTCTCTGAAGCGTGCCTCAGCTAACTGACCATTGAGTAAATAATATCCTTGCGGGATTGAGTAAATGATATGGTTACGGGATAGAGTGGCAGAGCCCTGGTTAAACAGTCTAACATTGCCGTGGTAGTGTTACGCCTGGTAATCCTGCTAGGAGCGCTGTTATCACCAAGAAAATTTCATCTGCTAGAGCACTGTTGCAAGTGAATGCTGCTAGGAGCGCTGTGATCAGCCAACTTTTTGATTGTTGATGGTCATAGGCTCTGTCATACGGCATTGCCTATCCAGAGACTACTTTATCTAGGCCTATGACTGAGCTAACGAGGGCGGCTCACGTATACTAGGCCTACAGTTCGACTACGGAAAAGCTACGCCCAGCTTAGTATGAGATAGGCCTATACTCCTTATGCTTTTCTAATCACAATGACATTAACTATTTCAGTAACTTAAAACAATGACCCTGGCCTATAACCCTGTAAGTATGCCTAGACCCTACTCTACCTGAAATAGGCCAGGTCTAGGGGAGTGGTCTCCCCCATCTGTCTCTAGGAACCTACAAGAGTGGAAGAACTTACTCGTTTTTGCCTCGAATTCTCCAGATTTTCGATTCCACCATAACCCGAATTCTCCGTTAATAAAAATATAATACTGATCGGTGCGAAATAACTCCATATTGAGGGTATTTATGTAAAAATACTCCCACAAACATGTCGTCTGTCACTTGCGTTTCACCATTTTTTCCTATTTTGTTGTTTCGAACGGTGGTTTCGAATCAACATTGCACACGATGCTACTTTTCAACAAATCAATCATAATGAACAGTGTAAGTGGCCCATTGTGCTCACAATTACTCCGTGTAGCATTGCCTTTAAAATGGCACCCAACCATTTGTGACAGTGACAGTTTAAGGTTAGAGTTCCAGTAAAATATAACGTTTTAATCGATTTTGTTTCATTTAATGTAAGAAAAGTTTGCTGTCCAATAAAATGGACATTTTAGATAGTACAAGCGTTCAAGAATTGTCGGATTGTGTGGAGAAATTAACGCATTCGGGGCAAAAAATACTTGATCCAACCTTGGTGAAAAAAGTCAAGTCGATATGTAGATTATCTGATAAATATGTGGAGCATGCTTACCATTTTATATCGCATCAACTAGATAAAGACCATGCTGAGATTCGATACAGTGCATTTCAAATTTGTGACGAACTCTTTCGACGTTCCCATTGCTTCCGAGAACTAGTTATTTCCGACATGAGAAATATCATGGATTTAACAGCAGAGACTTCGCCAGATCGAAAACTACCTCCTCCAAGATCTGTAGCATTGGATCTGAAACGTTTAGCCTTACGAACGATGCAGGAGTGGAACAAAGAATATGGAGGTGGTTACAAGAAATTACAAATTGGCTTCAATTTCCTCAAACATTGCAAGAAGGTAGGCTAATTGCTGCCACGGCCTTCTTTAGACAATGACTTGGTATTGTCATTTCACTTTCTGACTGGGGTATATTTCTCATGATTTTTCTTTGCCGATTATTTGCCACAACTGGGCTTATGTACCACAATCAGTTGTAGGCCTACGTAGTTTTTTGATTTCTCACAGTAGGCCTAAGTGGCTGCGCAACTCCGCTATTTCCTCAACCCGAACGGTGGTTCGTGGGAAAATATATTATGCTCCTTATAGGCACAAACGATCCATGTGAATAGTGTATGTTGGTCTTGTGGGCACGTTCGGTTTGTGGGAATGGTATTTGTTGGTCGTGGAGGCACTAACGGTTCCAGGGAATAGTAGCTCTGGTTGCTGTTTTGACACGACCTGTACCGGTACAAATCATAGTAAAATTACAGAGACACTGAGCACGCCTATTTGTGTTTTTTTCCCCCAACCTCCCCCACAAACCTAACAACCTTACCACCAAAACTCACCCCCTCCAGCACCACCCCTCCCAAACAACATACAAAAACCATCAGATTCAAGCAAGTTTAAAAACTAGAAAAACCAAAAATTCTAAACCACCCCAACTTTTTCTAAAATATATAAACAAGATCTTTCAGAAAACATCAAAACATCGAAAATGAAACAACAATTGGCAATAAGCTCAGTGTCACAGTTAAATTACCCAAATGTTCGTGGGAATAATGTTGGCCTTGAAAAAATTGTGTAGGTCTATGGTACGATATTTTTTATGTTGTCAAGATATGTTTTGGTAGGCCCAATTGTTATTGTATCATAAGTGTATGCCTGCGGGATAAAGTTGTTTTTCTGTTTTGCAGATTGATTTCAATGCACTGCATAATGAAAGTGTTGCTGAACAAGATAGAATGAGAGAAAGAGAACGACGACAAAACGCTGTCAACCAAGAAAGACTGAAGAAAATAAACATAGAAATTGCTGGTGAGTTAATGTTTATCGTCTCTCCACGAGGTTATTGTAGATTGTTTGATATCTGTAGCTATGTTGTAATTTCTATGATTTTCCAACAGTTGGATTAAGAAATAAATGTGAATGATTAATTTTCCAGATACGGAACCAGAAATTAAAGATACTATCATCGCAATGCAAAATTGTATTGCATTACTTCTTCCTACTCCTGAAGACTTCTTCATCACCGATGCCGATGACGAGATCAATGATTCTGTTCCTCTCGTGGAAGACTTGAATATCCCTTCAACCAGTAGAACAAACACAATCAGTTATACACCTATTCGTGAAGATGAAAGTGAAACTCAATCGATAAACTTTCGAGAACATGGAATGTTGAATGGTAGACATTCAATCCAAATCAAGCTAGATATGGATGTCAAGAGTGTGAAAAAAACCGAAGCAAATTCGGCCATAATTGAAAATGCTCACGATCTCTTTGCATTGTTGAATAACCGATATTTAGCGACTATTAAGAAATGGATCCAAATCATCAGTAAGGCATCAGGTAAGAGGGAAATCCACCAAAAACAATATCTTGTAAAAAGAGGGAGCCAAATCCTTGCTAATTATAATTAAACACTTTTGGTAGGCCTATATAAAAGTTGTGATATAAAAAGTCAACTTGGCCAAAACGTTTTATATCACAACTTTATAAAATATGTCACAGTGTTTAAATATAGCAAGGGCTTAGATTTCTGTTTTTACAAGCGGCGCCTTGGCTGACTGAGCTTATTGATAGAAAGATTACTGAAAAAAAAAAGTATATTTTGATATTTTCTAGGATTGACTGCTTAGAAATTGTTTACGTCAACTGTACTTATCTTTTCTCAGGTGCAGATAATCAGCTGAAGAAAATAATGGATTTAAAACAACTGCTAGAGAATGCAACCAAGAAATACAACCAATTGAAACTTCCATTACGTAATTCAACTCTTGACTCTGCCAGCGAGTCTTCTGATTCAGACTTTGAAGACGTAGAAGAGAAAGAAGGATACGAGGAAACTGTTAAAGAAGACTTGATGACCACTCTAATTGGAGAATCTGCTGTCAGTAATGAAACCAACAGTACAAAAGAAGCAAAAACTGCGTGGTCAATTTGGTCGAGAGAAAATGATGAAAAGGTAGGATATAATAAGTTGATACTGGTAACATAAAGGGAATTATTTTCAATTCCATGTATATTATATATCATATGTATTCACCCAATCAATGTGTGACTAAATCTACAGACTCTATCTTGGAACTCTGGACTTTGTCTACTCTCATTACAGCACTGACATATCAGTGTAAATTTGACAAATACAAGAGCTATAAGTAAGACAGGAGTCTTGGACATTTGTGATATATTTTCCCACAAAACAGGCAGTTAAAACCTTTTTAGTGTAGAAAAACAAATGTAGTTGCAGTGCTTTAGGTAGCGTACTAATCTTTGCCTTTAGTGGCTGATAACAAAAATAGCGCACAATGCTAAAGTACTGTTCAGTGAAGGCAGAATAACCCAATGTTATTTCAGAGCTAACGTCTGGCATTGTGTGAGGAAGTCTGTAGATATAGTCGGGAAGTGACCCAACAAACAGAAATATAATAATAAATACTGTACTATATTAAAAAAGATTGATTACCAAATAGTTACATCCTATTTCAAATGTTGAAACAGTAACAAAATGTCTATACTGTACTTGTAAATGAGGTGAACTAGGTAGGCGTATAGAAATGTATTCAAAGTTAGACGTGATGGTTAAAAAATTATTTTCCAAGAAATCCTGCAATCAAGTGAATCAGTGTTATATAATATTCATCAGTTATATTAGCCATGCTTTTTCCCTAGTACTGTACATTACAGTAAACCCTTCAATTCAAAATTCAACGGGCCCAAAAATATTAATTTTAGATGATACAAGTTTGAATTATCGAAATGTTCAATATATGGGTCAGAACACTGAATTATCGGAGTTTGAATGAACGAGGATTTACTGTTACAATGATAATTTGTCAAACCAGTAGTTTAATCATCAGTATTCTCTGGACTTTTCCTTACTGTTTATTTGTGTTCACATGCATTACCGTATATTCCATCTTCCAGGCCAGTGTTTCTGCTAAATTACAGGTCTGCTCTGAACTATAAAGTTTTCTTCTCACAGGATCCTACTACTCCTCAGTCCACCATAACCTCGATGGGCTCGTTTATTGTTCCGACGAATAGACCTACAACCTCATCAAAAGTAAAACAAACGGGCCCACTAGAGAAAGAGGAGACTGTGCGAAGTCCAGACGGTGAAATGCCTTCCACTTCGAAGAAGGATATCCACGAAGATAGAAAAACCAAGCTTTTAGCCATGGCTCCGAAACGACCGTTCGATATTGATTTGTATCATTGGGAGGACGAACATATTTCAACTCCAACAATGCTGGCGTAAGTTTTTCTGCATTATTCATACAGGATTTCATAATTCAATATCTAGACCAATGTTTACATTCATAATAGCCTAGTAGCCTACTGGATACTGTCAGTTATATATTCATACTTCTATTTTAATATTCTTTCAAATAAATATAAATAAAATTAGCTTCTATCCATATTTATTTGAAAGAATATGAAAATAAAATGAAAGATTATGAATCACTAACGTTACCCAGAGCTTGGATTATGAATGTAAACATTGAATGAATCTATCAATGCATGGGGAGGAATGATATTAGATTGCTGCAAGTAAAACCCCATCTGAATGTACTGGTCAGTATATGAACAATTATTGTTTTTCAGAGTGTTTGCGGAAGGCTCACAGTTCTGGTCGGCAAGGCCAGCCGAAGGCATGGAAGAGATTCCAGTGCCAGATGGATCTGCCTCGTTGAGAACTCGAGTCATCGAGTACTCGGGGGAATTCACACCGGTCAAGTGGGCTTGCCGCGCACCTATCGCCAATGGCAAACTATGTCCTCGCAAAGACAGATACAAGGTGAACTTAGCAGTAGAAATAAAGACAAGCTATGTTCCTAAGGAGCCATGAGTTGGCTGTGTATCTGGGAACATGAAAAATCAGTATTATTGACTAAGGCTATTATTGACTAGGACTAAGGTATTATTGACTACCGTATATTGACACCCAAATATCAGCTTCTTTCAAGTAATGAATTACTAATTAATAATCGTTACCACAGCAATACAGAGAACTGGTGTACGAACACAAATTGTTATTGTCTAGCTTCATTCGCTGGACATCATGAGTGACGTCACAACGATCATATCGCCCATACAACGATTTTTCATGATTTTTCTCAAGGGCAAAGAGGGTACAGTCCGTCATATTTTTACGGTCTAGTGTAAGGGCTAGTGAAATTTATTCCGGAAGTAGGCCTCTTCATTTTCGACATTATGACTAGATTATAAAGCAGAAATATAAAAAAAATCAGTTGATCAATTATTATAAGTACATATTTTTGTTAGATCTAATTGAAGCTACGTATTTCTAATTACCCATTACTGTAAACTGGTATTAATTTCAAATTTGAAATTAAATGTTTTGTTGGTACATCTAATGTAGTATTTATTTCTGAAACCTATTGGTTTTGCTATAAAATCGGCCTACGTATATATTTTGTATACATTTATTTTTAGGTACCGTACCGTATTTTATTTTATGGCATAATCAGAGCTGGATGGCTTAGTCAGTAGGCAATAGGTCTTTTGATGAACTATTACTGGAAGGGGGAGGGGGAGGTGAGTAAGACTAAACGGAGTTGGAATGTTATTCATTACGCTGTAAAGTTGACACAAGTATCTGGTGGTTGATTTCAGTGTCCGTTTCATGGCCGAATAGTTCCACGAGACAAGGAAGGTCACTGTTCAAATCGAGAAGACGCTGAGAGGTTGCAACAAGTAGCCGAAGAGGAGCAAGCAAAGAATCCAGACTGGCAAGATCCGCAGTTATTAGCCGAGATACAAGCAGCTACCGGCGTTGACTGTACCATGCCGGTTAAGGGAAAACGTGGTAAAAAGAAGAGCAAGGAATATCCCGGTCTAACAGATATCAAAGCGAAACAGAATACTTCGCACAGTCGGCTCTCAAAGAAGGTTTTCAAGAAGTCTGCAATGAAACGTATCTCTAAAGCACTCGATACATTGGATCATAAAAGATATCGCGACAAGTACGGAGATCAATTTCATTACATGTATAATACTGCGTAGCATGGCATCGGTTCTGTCTAATTTCTGTCTTCTGTCTAATATATTACCGAGTTGTATTACAATTCAAAAATAATTATTATTATACCTCAACAGTTCAAATAGTAGGTTTGATTAATTTTTCTTTAAATGTACCTAAATGTTACTTATAAATAATACAAAAAATAAATGAATGTATGCAGTCAACTCAATCCTCAAGGTCACTAAATTACAACGCGATATTACGTGCAACTATACGATTGTTGTCAGCATTACTAGCTATATTTAAAAAATAGCGTTTTATAACATCCTAATCAAAATTAAAATTAGGGTTTATTTTGGCATAAAAAAATCTTTGGAGAAGTGTAAAGGTTCTGGGATGAAGCTAATGTTTGCATTAGAAGCTATTCTCGACATATTCTCAACTTGAACAGTGAACAAGTTCTGAACAGACAGTGTCACGTCTATATGCCCCACATTACAGTACTATAGATACTTGAACTGCACAAACGTATACTTAGAGCATCGTAAATGACTGCCATAGGACAACGAATGTTTGTGAATAAATACCGGTATTTCATTTCAACAAATTGGAATGAAATATTTTTAGTTTTTGTGGCACCTGCATCCGATTTGAAAAGAATAAGTGTAACAACGGTTTTAGAAAAATGTCTATTTGCTTACAAATAGCGTAAATTTTGGGTAAATGATGATTTATCATTGTGAAAAGCAGATATCACTTTGAATAGCAAAAAATAACTTGACCTTGGATGGTTTTGAACATCACAAAACATAAAGATAATTATGAAAACACAAAAAGTTATGGTTTCTGATGACTTTCAATTATATCGCGTTTATAGCTAATGCGGAAATTTCATGCCTGTGAATATGACAGTCAGTAGGCCTACATGTGTAACAAGCAAGGTGTAAGAAGAAAAATATACATGTCTGTAAATTAAATTAGGTGTATGATCATTTATTTCCGAGTTTAATACTTATAACTAAGCACAAACAATGTGTTGCAGTCAGTAGCTTAGCATAGATAATAATAATAATATCATAGAGAATATTACATCACATACCCACAACATGAATAGTGTAAGGAATTGACTCCCAATATGGAGTGGCAGCCCACAACAGATCCATTGTACATAATCGCCTGATAATAACCATCAGGCATGCCAACAAACTTACAATTAGATAATCAAGTAGGCTTATATCATTAAGCAACAAATATACGACTCCAATCAACCTTTATTTCACGAGGTTGGTATCTTAGAAAAGGTAGGCCAAGCACAAGATTACGAAGAGATCACTGAAAAGTTTGTTACATATTATACTCTACATAGACAATTGTCTTGAAATTCGTTTTCGTATATAAGGCCATATTCAGCTTTGTTACGAAATTACGGGAGTGGATTTAGAAAAATATTATCTCTGGTGATAACTTTTGAATGCTCATATTCTTAATTGGTAGTAATACACATCTTTTGAATAATAAGAACTATGTTCAGTAAATACGTCTTATTAGAACTATGTATTTTATTAGGACTGTGTCGTACGTTATTCACAGGAGGGAAAGCCATACAGATGAAAATTATACTTGATAAATGATAAGTAAATCTTGTAGGCCTATGTACGATTTTGTTGGTATCAAAAGTACTTGTCTCTTAACCAAATAGAATATGGGGATCTTATTCACATAACATTCAAATTTATCACCCAAAAAAGTATATTTTTCTCAATCAA
Organism: Brachyptera putata; assembly: GCA_907164805.1. Classification (NCBI taxonomy): domain Eukaryota; kingdom Metazoa; phylum Arthropoda; class Insecta; order Plecoptera; family Taeniopterygidae; genus Brachyptera; species Brachyptera putata. The sequence goes on from OU015467.1 coordinate 6,945,816, forward strand.
CTCTCGTACGCTTTTTGTATGAAATTGGTGAATTATATGTCCAGTTGTCCACCCGTGGCATAAACGAAAACGTTACGCATTATTTATAAACTTTGAGTCGAGATATTTAGATTTATTTCCTATTTGAATCGAGAGAGAATAAGCCACATTAGAAGTTACAGCTCTTCCACTTTGGACGAGGAATCGTCGGAACTCTTTTTCTTCTTCCTCGGACGGTATTTCTCCCAGCTCCTGTGATCAAGACTGGCAAAGTCTTCCTCGTCAACAATGTCTCGCAAGTACGTGGAGAGCATCAACAACTCGCGATCCTTGTCACGATTCGAGTGAGCTTGACGGAATGGACGGATCTTCAAACCGTTGCCAGGATTCATGATGAAATTACGCCTTATGTCATCAAACATAATCGTGTTCTTCGACGTGTATTCTTCGTACTTGCCCCAAATCACACCTAAAGGTTTCACCTGAAACACATTTATATTCCTATGAAGTACCCTACAAACAGTTCAGTACGGCAGACAACTGTAAGAGCCACAAGAAACCTTACACGACAATAACATTGTTAGATGAGCGTTAGCGAAGATTTCCATGCAACTCTTACGGAGCTTTGTCTGTCTGTTTTTTTTTGTTGGTTTGTAAGCACTGCACAGGTCGCAGGGTTTGACCGATCGACATGAAACCTTTTTTACACGCAAACTTATCCAACTTGGAACCCTATAGTTTTTGGGTCAAATCGGTTGGACCATTTTTGAGAAACATCATCTAGAAGTTTCTAAAAACTCCATAAGATTAGGCCAGGCTGAAAAAATTGAAAAATGAAATCTATCCAATATAATTCAAATTTTCCTCAAATGTGAACATGGAAATTATACACATAATTAAAAATTTGTATGCAATTCGGACCAGCCGTTTCGAAGAAAATAATGTAATACATGTTTCTTATTCATCGAATAGATAGAAATAATAGCAGAAAAATGTTGCACTGTTAATTCACGGCTCTCTAGATTAATTGGTATCGAATGAAGTTCATTTTATATGATCAAGGTATGCAGAGTTTAAGATTTTACTTTCTAGATATCTCGCTCATCACACAACGCATATTCTGCTTTTACCTAGTAGGCCTATAAGAGTGTTTTAGATTTGCCACCAAATGATTTTAATGTGTTTTTCCCTACCTGCACGACTCCGTACTTGGGTGTGTGAACAGAAATCATTGCCATGCTATCCAGATAGAAAGCAATCTTATATTTTGTGTTTGAAGTCACGCCAAGTAGCTTCATCTTTTCTTCAATCCATTTCATGCTCGTTGCCGACCAGATGACAATATCATAATCCTGAAAACGAGGCTTCGTTTTAGTTTGTCCACATTAGATTTCTTTGGTAAGCATTCCAACATTTGCATCTTCTATAACGAGCTGCAGTACTTAAATACATGTTCTGATATATATTTCAACAGGTCAGTTTAGTTGGTAGTGAACGTTGACTATTAGTTGTCTTGTGAAGGTCACTATGGTCACCTAGCTTATGATTGACTAAACTTTATGATTCATGCCATCTTGCACTTCACATTGTTAACCATCATAGCTAGACTGACAGCCATTTTTCACTACCACTTACTTCACAGTACATGATTACTCTGACATAATTACCAAATTAATTACAAATTATTGATTACCAAGATGCTTTTTACTGACATCTGTACTGCCAATAGGCCTACAGTTATTACATATAATAGGCCTAGTGAATCTAGTTTACCGAGCTGATACGTGCTTTTACAAGTGATACCCACAAATGATAGTTATTAAAACATACGGTGGATATTCCCTGTATCGTGAAAAATGATGGCAGGCGACCAATTCTTCATGGACAGGAGAGACATTTATTTGAGACCACCAACTCTCTGGGGCGGAATGAAAGCGCGATTTGAGCAATAAGTGAGGAATTGTGGATTTCAAGATTTCATATCATTTTGTGTTCAGTTGGCTAAACCTTTCTCATTGAAAGCTCAATATAATTTATTATCTCATTTAGATCCATATTACATTATAATTCAATATATTTTTAGGATGTACAGACAGTTTTCCTATAATATAATAAATTGAAATTTGTGGTAACGGTAACATAATAGTTATTATTGTTATAATTATTATATTAATTATTATACAGTACCGGTACTTGAACTTATTGGTTTGGCCTACTCAATCCAATTTTCAAATTAGTAGGCATACAACTTACAAATTACTTGATGTTATCGGACAGGCTATGCTGTCGATTTTATTTCGTCTTGAAAATTTTTGAGTGAAATTGATTTTCACTCTTTACTCTAAAATTTATATAGATCACACTAAGATTGAGAGCTGCTTGATGTCTCTCTTCACTCTGTTCTAAAAAAAATGGCAACTCTATTTGCTACCATGCAGGCTTACAAAAAGCCACACCTACATGTGGAATAAACTCATCGAGCGTTGTATCCACACTGTACTCACTTTGTAAGCCATAGTAAGAAACTCGTGTAGAAAAGGGCGCATGAGCTCAAATCCATTTTCAGCAACCGAACGATGATCAAATAGCGTATAGTCAATATCTAGAACCAACAACTTTTTGCCAGGTCTAGGAGGATTGAATACATTGACCTTATATTCTCGGATACGACGGTCGATCTTGGCCAAAAATTCCTGTTAACAAATGCAAGGTCATAGCTGATCATTTTATTAACTCACGAAACTAAGTGACCTTTTGCCTGCATGCAAATCGGAAATAAATTAAACCTAACTCCTTATCTTCTCAAATTTGTTTCTTTTTTTTTAGTTAATTGTTATTTCACTATTAATTCTATCCTTCATTTTTGCTGTGCACCATTCAATTATATTATTCAATCAATCATTCACCCCCCCCCCCCCCCAACAAATGTAGGGCCTACACTGCATGGTATACTGGTACCAGTAAATATTTTTTCCACATATTTTTGTGTGGTCAAATTAAAACCAACTCGGGGTCCACAATAATACTGATTCGCTTCATACCTCTCTGTTTTCAACTGCCACCGTTTCTTCATCTTCAATATCCAAATCGTTAACAATGTCTGGCATGTCTTCTGGAGGTGTAGCCGCATCCTCTATATCTTCCTCCAATGATCCCATCATCATAACTTTAAATCCAGGTTTCAATTTTAAAGCTCCTAGCTCACAATCATCCTCGGGTGCCTTACCTATAGAAAATAATAAATGGAGGAAAATATGAACGTATGGGCGAGGTAAAAGATTGATTTTGTTCACTTCAGGCCAACAATATTTTTATTCCAATGTGGCGTAGCCATTGAATGAACAAACACCCTAATGAGATTACTTTGGTGAATATGCCATCGGTATAACCATTGACCGGTCTGTTTTAGGGTCATGTTGAGTAGTGGAACTCAATGGTAGTGGTTATAGGGAATGGTTAGGGCATTGGATTTGAAATTCAATGGTTAGGGTTAGTAAAGCAGGGCATGAACCCTAAATTTACAATCTACGACGAATTACACATACGGCATATTTAGCGAATACTTTATCTACAGCTTAGCCCAGCCCTTGCATGTCAACGGCGGCCGTTGTAAGGATGTTCGAATCTCGTTGATAAATTGAGACAACAAATCAACTGTTGTATATAGGCCTAGGGATTGGGAAAAATGTGTTGACTTATAACAACGTCTACAGAAAATGCTATGTGTGAGAAAATGCTTATTGATTGGCATAAGTCTAATAAAGACAGGTCTAGGCGTAGGCACTGACCTATGTGGTTGTCAGCTTTAACCTAAAATTGTAGGCGTGATATAAGCATTATTTAGTACCTTTAAGCTTCAAATTTAATAACTTCTGGCGTTCCGGACGAACCCCTGTAGCTTTGCGAATTTCTTCTTTGAGAGATAATACAGAATCACCATCTGTCAAATTATTAATCTCAAATTCTTTACCACTCCACTTGACATAAAGTTTCAATTCACCCTCCATTTTGGCGTTTTAACAGGGGGGTGTAACAATAAATATTTTTACCATTTTGACAGAACGGCAACGCTCGCGGCAACGTGAATTGATGACAACTGTTGAAAAAAAGTAAACTCAAACTACCCGCACAAACTTGGGTGAAATACAAACAGGTTCGTTCTGACAGCTTACATTAGGCCTACATGGCACATAATTAATTGTTTAGGAAAACGGAAAACGCTTCGTACATATTGATGGATCAAATCGAAAACTGCCGAAATTGAGAAAGTAGCTGATATTATATATTTTTCTCGAAACCTATTACTCTATTATCACAGAACTTTTTAAACCCGTCCATCATTGTTCTCCTTAACAGTAAAACAACTAAAATCAGAAGTATTGCTGGAAAAAATATTTTTCTCTTTATTTTCGTCGTGTTATTCTTGTGGGTATTCTCAAAATTTCCATCTTGAATCTCTCAAAATCTATTCGACTGATTGTTACCAAAATATAACATGCCTATCGTTTCAAGGTAGAAGATGAAACGTTCAATAGGGATATTGTTGTCAGGGAAATCTGTTTCCTTAGATTGGGAGGGATTCGTACGAAAAACAATTGTTGATGTTAATTACAGTGCAAGCAATGCACCCCCAATACATCTTCGTATGTCCTAGTCATAGGTATGTCTACCTGACGATACTTTTAAAAAGTATATTAGGCCTACTATACCAAATTATATATTTTTTTCCTAGTAAAACAGAATATTTGTTTGCAAGATGAACAATGTGGGCCTATATTGTCAAATGTAATGCAAAATTATACACACACACATACACACACCTTAATTTTGAAACTATTACCACACTGTGTCTCACGTTTTACCAGTTGCTTATTTTAATCATGCTACGACCTAAGCTAGTTTTACCTTTGACCTTCATAATATCTTAAATTGATGTTAAAGGGTTACAGCTTTTCAATGTAAAACGGTTTATCCGATTTTTGGGATTGTGCAAAAGTTACCCGCAAGTATGCCTGAATTCAACGCCGCCCTTTAGATTACCTTCAACTACCAATAAAGTTGTGCCAATAATTGGGCGATTTCAGTGTTTTTGTGTACAGAATAATTTTTTGAAATAATTTTTCCAAGTGAAATAAGTTTTTCCCTGATAGAAAGAACTGAGCATATCAAAATGGTGATTTATCAATAGATAAAATGTTGAATAAATGACAAAATAACTATTCATCACCTGCCCACTCATGTTTGGTGTTTTCCTAGTTATTGCCATAAGCCTTGTATTTTAATCCATTAGGTATCCTCCACCGTCATCATCATTATCAGTATTAAGATAAGCTTATCAAAAATCAATTGCACAGGATCTATCGCGACACATAATGCACGACCTTGTTATCTCTGATATCTGACACACAAAGTCACAATCGAAATACCTCTCCAGTAGGTGGAGGCGTAAAATGGCGATCAGCAAGAGGTTATTTGTTTACGCTACCTTTATAATATCTTGCGGTGCTGTTGCGTTGACTGTGACATCGTTTGCCACCAGGGCATGGATTGTCGGAGAGATGAGACCGTTCGATCCAGCGACGCAGCCGAAGAACGATGAGATTCAATACGGTCTCTTCATGGGCACTTTAGTGCATAACTTATTCTCAAAACCGGAGACACTGGATTTACATAGTAAGTATATTGTGTCACTGTGATAGGCTATAGGCCCGAGGGGTCTACAACTCGCAAATTTGGTGTACGTACACCTGATTTCAGGTGATTTCAGAGATTTCAAGAGATTTCAGGGGATTTCAAGAGATTTCAAGAGATTTTAAGGGGATTTCAAGTGATTTCAGGGATTTTAAGGGAATTTCAAGAGATTTTAAGGGGATTTCAAGAGATTTCAAGGGGATTTCAAGTGATTTCAGGGATTTCAGGGATTTCAATTGGAATCATGGTCAAGTGTACATCGGATTTCAGGAGTTGTTAACCCCTCGTATAGGCCCACTGTCCTTATATACCACTTTAAAGTGATTTTATGTGACATCAAATCAGTGTGTGCTGTCCCAAAGTCACGGATTGTCTCCCAAGTTATACTGGTAATTAATTTTTATCTATAATTTTTACACGATCTTTATTGATTATATTAGACTCCCACTTTTTATTTTCTGTCGTCTGATTAAACCAATATTCCAAATTTTCATCTATAAGAAGAGATCCATAATCTCTCTATATTATTTCAGATGATTTATTTCTTACTACGGAATCAACCCTCCTAACGCTTAAAAGAGAGATCACTTTCTGAGATCACTTCATTCAAAGTATTCACCTCAAACTTATGTTTATCAATATTATTACAACATAGTTGATAAGGGCGAATGTAATTCTAGAAGTGACGTCTTTTTTTCATTTTTTTGTAAACATTAAATCCTATTCTTGTAAAATCTTCCATGATCTGCCCATTCTCATGAACGAGGATTGGTTCACTCTCTTCGAATATGGGGTAACCTTACTTAATCACCCAAATCACCATAATTTTGCAATTCATATGATTTTCTAGAATCTCTAGTTTGCTAATAATATTTTATTCTTCATATTTTGTGTGAACCATAAACTTTACTAATACAGAACACAAACATGTATGTTGGCTATTCAATATAAGAACCACCATTCTTCAGTTTTTTACTTTAGAATCAATAATTTTGTACTCAATTTCATTTTGGATGTAAAGTACAACTCTACCAGTGTGTCTACTCAACGAGTCTATACTCTAATAAGTATAATATACTCACTTATCTGCTATTTAGAATCGGTTAATCAGATATATCTTTAGATAGATGTGTAACTGAAAATCCAAAAACGAGCGGTTTATATTTTATAAGAATTTCAATTTGTTCTACTTTACCATTAGAGATTATTCTTTCAGTATTGAACAAAATATAAAATGCTAATTCTCTCACTGACGTCTTTGAATGTTGAATTCCTCAATTCCCCCTTTGAATTCATGATTATTTTAATAATTGAATATAGTAGGGGCCTACACATTTTGTTTTGTAAATATCTGTATCCCATCGCTGCGAAAGAAAAAATAATCTCAATAAATTTATCAAGATGAATTAGTTGATCATTATAAACATCTGTCATAGGCCTAAATACATTTCTAAGTGCAATTGACGTAATATAAGACACATATAATAATAATAGGCCTACATAATAGACAATCTAGAACTATGCCTACACATACGTCAGATCTTAATATATGACATCTTAATCATTCACTTTCAGGCCTATAATAAGATTTATTAATATATAATCTATTTTATGATTTGCATGAGATACCAGTGGCGCTGCTATGATTCACACCACTACCCTCCAAGTTATAAAAAGTACTTCGTAGCCCCCCTTTCTCCTTAATTACCAATCCTATTGAGGTTTTATAGCACACGGCACTTTCAGAGTTCAGAAGACACGAATACACGGATAGTTATTTAATTTTTATTTGCACCCCCACGGGATAATCTCACTGATGGGAGCTCATTCTCAAATACTTATGTGACCATTGTATGATTTGTTGTATGTGATAAAATGTACAATAAAAATAGATATACAAATAAAATATTAGCCCAAGTGAACTTTAATTGTAAGTTATTAATTGAACAGTCAGAATATTCATTTTTTTAAAATACAAATACTTATTTAGTTAGTTATTTTATTTACTCATTACAGATTGTTCTTAAAACAGGTGGTAAAACAGGTGGTCATTACTATCATGAAATTACAACCAAACATACTCAATAAAATTATACTTTGTTATTTTTTTATGATCGGCCCCCGTCGAATCCTCGAGCGCGACTCGCGGTCACTCGCAGTTGAATAATTTTTGAACAAATCCCCTTTTTCCTGAAAGGCATGAAAAAGTTCTGAGCCCCGCCGCCTACCATCTTTACAGGGGTTTTTCATGGTTTCCCTCTCTAGTCTAGGCTAATGCCGGGATGATTCCTTCAATAAGTCGGCCATGACCGCTTCCTTCCCACTATCCTTCCCATTACCCAAGAACCTTCATCTCATCATCCCATCATCTCATTAATCATCCATCCGACGCCATTAGATCTAGCTGCTCTATCATAACAGTGCGTTACCATCAATATATATATATATAAAAGTTCTGCATGAGCTCCCCTTTTATTATGACAATGGTTTTCATAAAAACATGACAAGTTTTTGGTAGTAGGCCTATAGTTGGGAATTATTGATGTTGTATTACAATGTACTTTCATCTATTAACATTCAACATAAAAAACAACATAACATTACATAACGTGTATGCCTCACGGCCGCCATCTTGCTCCTGGAAAGGCGAGCCAGAACTCTCATGTTCTCACTAATGGCGTATCTGTTTTTCCTAGTAACGGCCGCCATCTTGCTCCTGGAAAGGCGAGCCAGAACTCTCATGTTCTCACTAAAGCGTGTCTGATTGTCCTAGTAACGTGTTTGTCTGGGAAGAACGTGTGCGTCTGGAGCTGCAACCGGGATAAAGCCGACCGTCAACGGGAACTGGAAGAATTATACGTCAATGGCACAGGCGTATCGTTCAAGGGCTGTGCCGCAACCCGCCGCTACCAGCAACTACTGTGGCTGCACAGACAGACTGAGTGTACTTATATTTTATAATAATAGTAACAATAATAATTTATATATATATATATATATATAATAGTAACAATAATAATTTATATCTATATCTATATATATATATATATATATATATATATATCTATATATATATATATATATATATATATATTTATCTCTCTCTCTCTCTCTCTCTCTCTCTCTCTCTCTCTCTCTATCTCAATATATATATATATATATATATATATATATATATATATATATATATATATATATATATATATATATATATATATATATATATATAAATATACACATATATATATACACCTATGTATGTACACACCAAATAGCATAGATGTTGGTATAGGGAGTTTTAAGCAATAATAAGCAAACAATAATAGCAAACAATGACTTATCAAGGGCCGTATATATACGTCTGGTCAACATGATAAACTGTAACAATATGTATAAAATGTATGAATTTAAATTTATATATAAATTTATAATTTATATAGGGCCTATGTTAGAAATCTTATATATATTGTAATTGTTTATCATGTTGCCCAGACGTATATATACGGCCCTTGATAAAGTCATTGTTTGCTTATTATTGCTTAAAACCCCCTATACCAACATCTATGCTATTTTGTGTACGATGGTTACAAAACCCTTATCGCAATATGCTGGATTCGAGCCCGTGCCCGATTGACTTTAGCTTTCAATGCAAAGCGTTAGCTGACTGACCTATAGAAGAGCGGTAATTTTAGTAATAACTTATAGCATAATATTTATTTCACAAAAAATGTGCCATTCCTGTTTATTTCGTTAATATTTCCATGTTCAAATGTGAATATATGTAGCAATTGATCATTTACCATGGATTATAGTTATCGTACCGATGGATACGCAAGTTATGTTAATTCTGTTACAGACTCTTTCCAGAACTATGAACTATGACGTTATCTATGATCGTTAGATCTCCCATTTGTATAGGGTGATTAAAATTATAATTATATTGTGATTCTCGACGTTTACTCGGTTGCCTGTAGTATACTTTTTGTTCACATGTGTACGAGATATTTTATACAAAGATGACTTTAATGTTCAAACAGAAGAATGCTGAGTAAGAAATCTAGTCAACACGTATTTTTTCTCTTTTATTTTTATGCATGATAAGGTTATACATTCGTAGTAGTCCTACAATATAGAATAGACCTATAGTCATGGGCGTCGGCAGGAAGAAATTTAAAGGTGGGCAAAATATCCCTTATTCGAAAATGCACAAGTCCCAATGGGAGTGGGGGAGGGGGCTCCCTAAGGGTATTTTTTGAAATTCCATCGTTTTATGGTGTTTTGGGAGGTTTTGTGACTGTATTTAATTAGATTTTGATTTTTATAGAGAAAGAAGGCAGATAATGTTGAATTGGTTGAATTCTATGCAAGTAGTAGATCCTATTCATCTTTTTAAATATTTCATTATACAAAATAGTCAAAATGAGTTATCAGAATCTGATTGGTCTGTATGATACCCAATATCAAAATTTCCAGGAAATAAAAATTGCTCAATAAATCATATTCGTCAGTCGGCGAAGGCATAGCCAATTGCCTACCCAACTCAGTCACATCAGACTCATGACCACCCACGTAACAAGAGATGTTAAAATATGTCACCGGTACAGTCGGTACTTACAAAGTTTCGAAAAATATCATTGTTTAAAAAGAAAAAAATTCGATTTTTCAAATAAATTTCTCCCTGGTCCCAGGGAGGGGGAGGGGGCAAGTGCACCCCCTTGCCCCCCGCTGCCGACGCCCATGCGGCTATAGAAGATACTAGCGTATATCTTGTACCGCGGTAACAGCACGTTTTTGGTTTTCAGTATGCAAGGTGTATCGAGCTTACTGGTAGTTTTACTCGGCTGTCAATGTTATTATGTTCCATGAGTAGGCCCTACCCTTAAACCTGCTGATCACTATACTCGCCCTAAAGTGTACAATATGAAACTATACTGCATGCATTCTGCGACCCTAAAATATTGGCATTTCAGATGACTGTTGCTACAGCTGAGCCGACGTAAACGTAATTTTGAAAAACCAAGTTAGTTTCTTTCAACTAGTTCCCATACTTTTAGTTTCCACTGCTAGATTACTCACGAGTGGTAGGTTCATAGACTTGGATGATAAATTGGCATGTATTTTTAACATTGGTGCCACATATTGGGGGGATGGGGAGTTGAATCACCATAAGCCTGTTTGTTTGTCCTGCACTATCTGAACTGGTTCTTCAGTTCTTGCACAATCGTGTTTGTTTGTAACCGTGGTTCGGCACCAAGCTGCACTTTCTTGTTTGTTTGTCCCGGTTCACTAGCACTAGTTCAGGTAGTTCTACACCAGCTACGGAGCTGGTGTGCTTAGTTTAGTGCAAGATGGCAGGCGCCAAAATCAAGTTGTAGGCGGACGCTTTTTTGGCATACTAGTTGTTGACGCTTAAATTCGTGTTAATGAGAATGAAAAAATATATAATCGAATAAGGGTTGTCATTATTAAATATTTACTATTCATTAATCACATTCCATGATATTTAATATCTCTTTCTCCATCAACGGGTCTGCTTCCATTTCAAAATTCTTGTCTAGGAACCGAAAAATCGTCAATTTCGTGTTTGTTTGTACCTCATCATTTAGGTATCATTTCCTGCACAAAACCTTTAATATGACGTACTTCCTTTTTAAATCAGCTACATTTTAGTTCAGGTGGTGCATCACAAACAAACAGGCCTCATAAGAGACTGGCAAACCAAGGCAACCCTCAATATCCTTCCAGTATTACGTCTAGTTGCAAAACTCCCGAACGCTATTGCCCATCGATCGGTACGATAGCTATAATCCATGCATAGATTCATGAAAAGTTGGAAACAAAAATAAAATCAGTCTGACTGTTTCAATTCGACAGATGGATTAACAAGGAAGGAAAGTGACCAAGAATTTATCAACGCTGCTCTTCGTATTTCAACTATCGTCTTCTTGTCTATCGCTCTGATTTTCGCCGTCATCGGAGCCTTCTTCAGCGTCATCAACTCGGCAATGAATCCCATTGAACTGATCACAGGTGAAGCTGCGTTTTGTTTTGCAAGACTTGTAGACGTTGGTTCTAGAAAGCTGCAGGACCCTTACCGAGACTGCCACTTGAAAATAGCGTCCTAGGCCCTGCTAGCTCCAATAGACTATGAGGACTTTGATTGGTAATATTTACTAGGAAAACGCCATATATGCGTTGTTAGACGAGCGAATAGTAATAGTATGGGTAAAAACTGCTTCGAGTGGAACCAATTTAGCACTTTTTATGTTTTTTCTACAAAATGGCTGACCCGATCAAGCTGACATTTTTTAGAAATGTGTATCAAATTTCAGAAAAATTCAAGGAGAACGATTGTTTAGAATTTATTATGTTTCAAAAACGCAGATTATTTGAAAAAATTCAAATTTTTATGAAATTTTCAAAATGTAGGACTGTCGAAAGAATTTATAATAAGTTCGAATTTTAAAGGGCTTTTCTCTTTAATCAAATAGTAGTACAATAGTATAAATCCTATCAAGGCAAAACTATTAACGCATTCATAATGCTCGGCTGGTGTTCAAAATGAGACAACTTACTTATTCGTTGAACAAAAAACTAGAACGAGTATTGCTATATCTTTTGGATGTTTCGACTTTACTAATGGTAAAACGTGAAAAGACTCCATTATCATCTGGATTAGGTAAAAAAGTAGTTATTGTTGTAATTTTTCCCAGAATCTTTCGGTCTCTACAAACATGTTCATCGTTGTGGTATGTGCATGGTCTTGAAAATGATCTTGCACTCAGACGTGCAAACTAGAGTATTTGTTCTTCTAGAATTGCATATTTGTCCTATCTAGTATATAACATGTGCTATAACTAATTTATTACTAATGAACAATTTCATTATTATTTATCACTTGGACTTTTTTTTACTAGTGAACTGACACCATTATCCACTCTCTTGCACTCTCTGGGGGATGCAGGCATTGAGTTTGTATGATGCAGGTGTGAGATGGCCATTTTTTTTTCTAATGGTGCTTAATGACCCCACAAACAGCTAGGTTATACGGGGGTACGAATGAACGGGTGATAATGCAACGATGAAGTGATGATAGGTGAAAGGACGATTACAAAAACCCATGCCTTATGCGGGACTCGAACCCACGCCCAACGGTCACTTCAGTCTCTGAAGCGTGCCTCAGCTGACTGAGCTAACGATGGCGGCTGACACAGATTGTGAGCAGAAGATGATGTGTATGTTTTTTCCTCATCAGGTGTGTGTTGGGGGCACTTGTTCTCCACGTCTGTAACCTGATCCTACTCGGAGTCAGACAGCTGCTCATCAACAGGGAACCTCCACCACTAGACATCCAAGTCGAGGAGACGAACGACGGGATGATTTTCTTATACTAATTCAGAACTTGTGATTTAGAATTTGATGAAAAGTCGAATTGTGAAAAGTTGGCTGAGAAGTTTAATGAAAAGTTTTTACTGAGTAAAAGGTTTCTGACTAGCTTTTTGACGTTTAATACCAAAGTATTTCAAAATAATTATATACTTGGATATCTGGGCTAGTAAGACGCCGTTGTGGTGTCCCGTTCTATCGAAGGCACCTTTTATTTCTTAACCTTCAATGGGTACCAATGATTTTGTG